>WURS02470687.1:0-13061 GCA_011762765.2 Rhinocypha anisoptera | reverse complement strand
GGAATTTCAAAGTTTGTGTCTCATTTAATCATGAAGCAGTTCCACGAAGTCACGCCGGAAACTATTTCCTATATTCAGCATGTATTTATATTCTTTGGAGATTTTGCGAAAGTTTTCGATAAAGTAATGGCCGTAACTGATGGAAGTTTTTCAAAAGATAATAGTGGATTAAAGGGATAGACGGTTATCCTAGATGGGCAAGGCTAGGCAAGGGAATAAGACAGGTCTGTCAGCTGTCAACAATACTCTTTAACTTGTACTCAGCGGAGATGGTAAAAGAGGTATGGGAAGATTTGAAATCAGGAATCAAAGTGGGTGGGGTCGAGTCAGTCAGATTCATAGACGAAAGAGCATTAGCTAGACATACAATCAAGGGACTTCAAACTTTGTTGAGCGCCCTACAGGACCGTTATGATAGGTTTGGAATGAGAATATCTCGCAATAAATCGAAAATAATGAAGTTTTCGAAAAGTATAAGAAGACTAGGAGAGGATAAGTTGGATTAGCAAGAAAACTAATTATTTGGTTAAAGTCTTATTGGAAAATAGCCATAGCGGCAAGGATATTAGCGTAGGAATTGCGTTAGCAAAAGATGATTTTGCGAAACGAAGGAATTGCCCTTAAGAAAGGACTAGGAGAAAAGATTAGTGAAAATCCTCATATGGAGCGTAAAGCATATGGATCTGAAACCTGGTGCACGGGGAAAGATAATGAGCATAGGCGGAGGCCTTTGATATACGTGGAGGCTGGTGAAAGTATAGTGGATGGAGAATGAAACGAAACGAAATGATAAGAATGGTAGGGGAGTGGAGGCAGTTATTGGGGAAAATCCGAAGAAGGAAGTAAAGGTGGATGGGAGGGATATTTAGGCAATTGCATGCCGAAGACCAATGGAAAGTAGAATGTTGGCTAGATGAGATAGAGGCAAGAAAAGAATAGAGATTTAAAATAGGTAGTATGACTGCAGGGAGAAAATATATGTAGAGATAAAGAGGAATTTATTATATGCTAGGCGTAGGCTGTTTCTTTTTGGAGTTAAACAAAAACTACTTTAACTGTTTAAATACCGATCATCGTCATATTTGTCAGGCTATTTGCTTACGTACTTATAAAGACGAATCATTCTTAACTCCTCTAGGGGAAAGTACAATCGTTTAAGCCTAGTTGCACTCATCGTAGAAGCTACAAGTTCATATCCAAGAATTTAGTTTAAAATTCGAACATATTGCAAATTTTTCGGCTGTTCTCAGCTATTTCATGCGTGGGTTTTCGAATTCAGAATCAAAATTTTTTTTTATCATTTAGTTTTCCCTTATGTGTTGCTGCCTAAACATTATGCTTTAGATTTAGTTCCTATTAATCCTCAAGTCTATACACTTCCTTTTACTCTGATTCCCACACCCATTTTCTTTTATTTATTACACGCATATGCTGCCAAAGGAAACTCATGGCCGGTTTGTCTAATCTAACTCGCAATCAACCTAATTTCTTGCCCTACTACTGAATTATAATTAAAGGCGATATTCGTAGAAAAAAAACGTACCAGATTAAAAATCTTAGTGGAAAAATACGGAGTACCATATTCCTTTTTCTCAGAAATGGATTTCCACATAGTTATGCCTGAAAATATAGAATAGGCGATATTCGTAGTTAATGTTAAGATTCAACAATGATGAGTACACTAATCAACCTATATATTTCGTATTTCTGTCCGTTTGTGTCAGACCACTGTTAGTTATTGCTACATAAAGAGTAATCTAGTCCCTCTGCTCTCAGTTGTATGAACCCAGGTCCTGGATCATATGATGTAATTTCTAGCAGATTCGGTTAATGATCAAGATATTATTGTAGACAGAGTCCTATGAAGTCACACATAGGGGAATAATTAAGGAGTAATATAGGGAAGCATACCTGGTCATTGACTCTTGAGTAAACTATTTATGTAGTCGACAAGGAGGTTGCGTTTACCGTAATTCCTTTTAATGAAATCCCTTCACTTGCCAGCGTGGAGTAGCATAGATCCTGAGTTGTAATATGTAACTGGACAGAGTAAATGTTAACGTAGCCGAGAAGAAACTATCATAGCGGCTCTATGGCAATTTGTCACTTCAGCGAGTGGCTCTCTGTAGCGGATAGCTCTTATTTCATCAATGAAATAACCATGCCATCTGACACCACGTCATCTGACTCCACGTCATCATTTAACTAAAGAAACGACTCCCGCAGAGTGTATTGGTGGTTGCATACACGCTCGATGAGCTCTCGGAAGCCCTCGAAGCGAGACGTCGGACTCATAGGCCGTTAAGTCTTTTGAACCGTTATTGTTAGCCTCCTCTTTTACGCACTATCACGTGTCCTTTAGGTTAGTAGTCAGGGAGGCCAACGTCACCATTAATGTAACTCTTTCCCACCCGTCATCCTTTTTTTTAAGCTAAGGACGCATTTCCAATTATTTATTTTTACTTATTCAAGTAGAACCTCGATTAAGGGGCGTACATGAGGTGGTGGGTCGGCCGGATAAACCGGGAACCCGGTTTAACGGGGAAAAATTGCACTGACCGTCTTAGAATCAATGACCAAAAAGTAAGTTACTTTATTGTGAAGCAATTATTTTATAACTAAGAATTGTATACCCGCTCATTTAATAATGCTACTCCAATATAAACCTTACTTTATATAATTTTTATCATAAAATTCATAATTATTCGCCTAAAAATCTACAGCTGTTTATCATCAACGCTTACCCTTCTAAAAATGAAATCCATACAGTCTATGTAGAAGAGCAACATTATGAACTCAGTGTTGAAAATGTTTGTTTTTATAAAAACGACATTGAATATTTGAAACAAAATTGCAATTGAATGCAAATTATTATTTTTCCTGTATCCATATTAAATAACACTGGTACAATAGCACTTTTCCACAGATTTTTATTGGTATGCTGTGTTTCACTATATTGCGGCATTACCATCTGATGGTGCTGTAATGCACTCTCATGATAAGATATATTCAGATTTGATGGATGCATAAGGCAAAGGGGCTCTGTACTAGTCAGTTTAAGTGGGGACTAGTTGATCAAGGGATGGTTAAGTGAATTTTTACAGAAGTTTTGCAGTCTAATACCATCATTATAACCACTAGAAACACTGTTCACTGTGGAGGCCGTCACTTGGTGGAAATCCATGATAGAATGATGGTTTTTTTTTGATGGTTTTTTTTTATGGTCTTCATTAAGAGTTATTTTAAAAAAACTAGAAACACTGTTCGACCATAGAGAACAAGCCTTTCATGATTCATCTAAGACCCTTCGATATTGACCTTGCCAAATAAACCAGAGTTCAGGGTTAAACCAGATTCAGAAAGTGAAGTAGTCAATTAGGATGGGAAAAACAATGCTCATGATACATTTAGCCAGGCACTCCTCAGTTGAATCAGATTTTAGTGATTTGGATTTTTGTTAAGAGGAGGATTTAAAGAGTAGCCACAGTGAAAAAGAATAGATCACATTAGGCCTAGAAGTGGATGGATGTGGCACATGCTTTTGTGGTGTGCTGGGAGACTTATGGTGGTATACTAAAATTACTGATTTTCTTGTAATTTTGTGATGCTTCTAACATCTCTGATTGCTGAAAGTGGATTGGTGGAATGGGAGGATGATTATGGAAAGTGATACATTCAAAGATATCTTTTTCTTCTTTACTGTTTCTTCTTACCTAACGTCTATGTAACATTTTTTACATCATAGTTTGAGGGATAAGGCAAAGATTGACATTTGTGTAAAGTATAGTTCAGTTCAAGCATAGGCTTAATGTGCATTTTTATGTTTAAGCACTGATTAGATGGTAGCATATTGGCTTATCCTATAGAGACCAGATGGATATTCTTACATAATATAAACTTTTATATATTTTTCCTTTTATCTCTTTATATTATTAATTTAAAATATCCAATATATCATAGAAATTCGGGATATAAACAAGCACCACTTTCTACACATACAATTCCCATGATAATCTTTAAATGGTCCAATGAGCCCCCTACAGTCTTGAACATTCTTTTAGTTAGGTGTGTGTACTTTACCAGTTTTACTGCTCTTTTGTATAGTTTAAAAAATATATATAATTTTTCATTTATTTCAGACTCCCCCAGGACATGCTCCCAAGGATGCAAAAATGGTACGTGTGCTTAAGACTTGCTCAAAAATAGTCTGTATCATCAAAAACAAAAATTCTCTTTTGAAAATGTTAAAATGGATGAAAATAATACATCACTAATTATTATGCTGATATCTTAGAATTGCACATGCAATATAAAAAAAATCCTCTTTGGGTATTGTTTCATCATATCTGTTATTATCATACCAATATTATTTAACTTTGGATTTTTCTGTACACTTGATCTAATTTTAGCTTTAAATGAGCAAATAGAAAGGGGCCTTATTGCCAAAAATTATTCATTTACTGTGCAGCTTCAAATACTGTGATGCTTGGAAAATTCCTTTGTTGGCATGTTCCTGTTGATATTCCTAAAATTAATTTTTACTAAACTTGGCCTCACAGATAAAAAATGGAGACATTGTTGGAATCTTTGAAAGATGAAGAATCTGAGTGAAGATCATATACTGAAATATGTTAATTTGACCATAAGGTCCCTCTCTTTGTTCTGGCTTAAATAACTTTCTAGTTGAAACCCATAGCTTGTTGCCATCCACTTGTTTTCTTTCATATTTTTTCTCAGTTCAATTCATTGACAGAATAGAAGCAATTCAACATCATGACATGTAATATTTCCATAATTGGAAAACTTTTTAGTACTATGTCCTTATATACATAATTTTTTACGGTGAAACTTGTCTAACTTGTAGTTTGCTAAGCTTTATCAGTTACTTTACCAAGCAGTGATGAAATGTATTTTTTCTTAAATGTAAGTTAGAGCATATAAATTTTAAGTAAGTGGCCATCTTTTTTCTTCTCTTATGTACTGATCATATACTTTGTTTTTATTCTCCAGCTCTGCCTCAGGACTTCAAATTTAATCTCCAGCGAGGTCACACATATGTATACAACTTTGAGGCAACAACAGAAACGAGTGTACCGGGTGCAGCTGTAACTGGTGAAGATGAGAAATCTGGAGGAGATAAGGCACCTGGAGGACAGCGGATACATATCTCTGGACAGGCAGAGATGCACGCTGGCACAGGATGCGACCATGTCATGCAGCTTCTTCATGTCCAAGTTACAGGAGCTGATGGCAAGGTAAATGAATGAAGTCATCACTGGCCATTTAAGTAATATTTGAACTATGAAAATCAGAAACTTGGTAATTTCCATATAAAGTTTTAGTTTTTCTCACATACATGGTTTCAAATAAATAAGGATATCTGAAATTTCCCCAAAAACAAAACTTCTTTATTTTCGATTAGTTTCGGTGTACTACCCCATTATCAAGTCTTGATAATGTGTCTTGTACCAAGTCTTGATATCTTGATAATGGTGTAGTACACCGAAACTAGTCGTAAATAAAGAAGTTTTGTTTTTGTGGAAATTGCAAATATCTTTATTTGTTTGATTATGGATCATTTCCACCATATCACACCTGACTATAGCGTTTATACAGGGTTTCATTCCACGCTACATAATCAGGTGATGTGGTTGGATTGCAAAGAAAGAATAGTGATGAGAAAAAAAAACAAAATTATAAGTGGAAGTATAAGCTGAGTTTTTGATTTTCTTATGCAGAATTTCTACAGAATTAGGCCTCATAAATTTCATTTTCTAAGAAGAAAACTGGGAAAACTCATTTTTTTCACTTATATTTAAATAGATCATGGCATTTTAATTTATATCTGAACTTATCCTTTTTCACATATTGCTAAATAATACTTATTGGTTCATGTAACTTATTTCTTGAATTCCATTTTGATATTTATTTTCGTCATTTTAGATTTATTTTTTCTACTCGGAACATATTGTTTTGTTTTTTAACATTAGAAAACCATAAATAGCCATTAACATGAATTCACTGGCCAATTAATGACTCTGAACCTGCAACATATGCAAATTTATATGATTTTTCACTAGAATACTAACATCCAATATTAACACTGACCAACAATAATATATTAACTCTATATGATAGATAGATAGATTTATTTACCATAGAACAAGAATGCACTTTTATGGGCTTTGTTATGCAGTACAATTAAAGAAAGATCTGAAACAAGCAGAATAAAAATAGACATACAAAAATATGTTACACAACAAAGTACATTTTGATTTCATGAAATTATTTCATCTTTTCAAGTATTCCTGTATACTGTAAAATACATTATTTACAAAAAATCTTTTAATTTATATTTACATTTCTTTTCTTGGAAATACATTCCTTTTATTACAGATAAAAATTTATTAATTATTATTTTTCCTGTGGATTCTGGTTTTTTTGCAGCATAGATATTCAAAAGTGGTTACCAAACATCTTGATTTCTGGTATTATGGGTGTGAATGTCCTTATTCCTCATCAGTGAGGTGGTTTTAGAGCAGACATAGAGAATTACCTGCTGCATGTATATGCAGGGAATGGTCATAATTTTGGGGAATTCAGGGAATAGTCATATCTCTATCACTTGTACAACTGTAAATAAAGCGAATATTTAGTTTTGAACTGAAATAAATATGTGTATATTACATACATTCATAAAATCCTAGCTACATAATTGTTTTTTTATGATTTTTTTCCTGTAGAAATTCCAAGACTTTACCAGCTGTGAAAGACATCCCCTTGGGTTCAGTTGGAATAATGGTCGACTAGGAGATGAAATCTGTGTTGAAGATGGTGATACTCCAATGGATGTCAATGTGAAACGAGCAATCCTGTCTCTGATTCAAGTGTCTAAAGTACAATCTTCAGGATCAGCAACTCTTACTGAGGTAAAACTTCATAAAAATTCAAGTTATGTCCTGTCCGAAATGGTTATAAAATTGAGACTATGATGGCATGTTCCATTTCTTTAGATAAGTCATTGAATCAAAGAAATGGAAATTAATGTTTTTCATCATCATCCTATGCATCCTAGTGATAAAACAACTAACCAGAAAATGGTGTATGTATTTGAATATTTTGAGGAAGTATATTTAGCCTGACAAAGAGATGGAAATTCTTGCTGAAAAAACGTAATATGAGTTGTGAATCCATTATTCATTCATTTATTATCATAATCAATATATATTAGTAACAGCCACATTCCATTGAGATGATAAGTATAACAGCAATTTTTATCACAGCCCTCTTTGGGAGCTGTTTAAATATCTGTTTAAAATATTCTGAGCCTTTTCTAAGAGGACACCCTCTTTTTTTTCTGAATGCGATTTATTTTTAAGTCTAATGGATTAAAGAAATATCTATTTATATTTAAAATTTTGTTTAAAACAGTGACAGTGTATATTTTGTGCATTCTTTCTAAAGAAGAATATAGTAAATGTCAATGAATCAATTATTAAACAAGCCAGGTGCCTTTTCCATTAATCTAAGTGGTATTGAGTGATAGTATCTCTGCACCTTGTGAAATACTCTCCTTTTCATATTTCAGACTGACATATTTGGCACCTGTCCGACAGATTTCACCTATCATGAAGAGGGTGGTGTACTTAAGGTGACCAAGCACAGAAACTTGAACCGCTGTGGGCATCGTGAAGGCCTTCGTCACAATTTCTTTTCATCTCATTATGATGGACCTTCGGTGAGCATATTTAAAATTAGAATTGTACAATTGTAATTCCATTTGCATAATTTACAACAGCACTTTTTTTTGTAGATTCTACTTCAGTTGTTTATTGTAGTGCTGGTTGAAATATATGTTTTCCAATTGGAGGATTCTATGTTATTTTCTAATAAGGAATTTTTTATCCTTTATTACTTAGGATTTTCAGTCTACACCTCTGCTTCAGTCCAGCCTTCAAGTTGAGCAGACCATCAAGGATAAGGAAATTGTTTCTGCAGTGGGTCAGGAAACCTATCTATTCCGTCCATTCTCAAATGGTGCATCTGGGGCACAGACAACCGTTACCACTAGGCTCACACTTGTTAAACATCAACCTGGTCCTGCCCCAGCAGGTGAGACTTAAGTATATATTACTTAAAAGTATAAAAATAAATGCGAATACATGCATACAATATGCAGTTAAGGATATGATAGAGAAATGTGAAGGCATTCATTCATAAGTACACACAAATTGAATTCTAGTGCAAAACTTTAATTTTTAGGTGGCCAACAGTATGGTCAATTCTGTATGTCACAGAATTATTAAATAAATATCTATTAAGAAAAAGATTTTTTAGCTAACCTGTGGATTTAGAGATTGAGATAATATGAAATGTGCTTAGTTGATTATTAAGACTAAAGGTTAATGTATAACATTTCAATAGTGCTTTTTTATTGTGAATTTCAGTTACCAATGGCCATCCATCACCTGTTCTCTTTGATTCACACAAGTGGAATACTGGAGGCAACAATCCTGAAGATCATGCTAGTGCTGAAAATGTAATGCATGCCCTAAAGGCTGTTGAGAAATCACTCAATGGAGGAGCTAGTTCTGAATCAGCTGGACTTTTCCGTAGACTTACCCGAGTGATGCGTTATGCAAATGCAGAAACTCTAATGGCAGCATATTCCCAAGCTAAGTCTGGAGCAGATATGAATAAAAAGACTGCCAAGTAAGTAAATCTCGATAAACAGAGAAACTGAAAACAGGAAAACTATAATACTTGTTTAAGGCTTGGAAGCATTTTTAAATGGGCCTGTTGACAGTTTGACACTAAGTCTCCTTCCATTCATAAATGAAGCACATATGCCATAAACTGTTTTCTTATCAATAATTCCTTTCTAATATCACCTGTTGACTCATTTAACAAAAGTGAAGTGGCTTCAAGTTACTGTATTTGCATGAATCTAGGACAAACTCAATTCTACTTTCTTCTAACTCTATGAAGGAAATAAACTAATTTAAAATAATAACCAATGATAGTAATAAAATATTTAAGAACTAAGTTTATAAATATTTTTCGCATATATAGAGTTGAAAATTTAATTTGAAAAAACTTTCTCTTCTTGGAAAGTTAAAGAGCCTAGGTCATCCAATTCAATTTAAGACCAGGACGTTTGCTTTAATTTGTAGAATGGAACCACATTTTCTTCAGAGGTCCATAAGGGATTAAAACATTGTATTAGATTCATGCAAATATGGTATTCATGAAAAATTATTTTGACTTTGAAAATTTGATAAAATATCTGATTTGATGTAAGTGGTTTGCTTGGCCCATTGACTTACCATTTTTCTTGATCGTCACACACAATAATTATGGCTTTTCAAGAAAATCAACTTTAGGAAATAATTTGTTCTTATTAGATTAATCCATGCCTTTATTAAAAATGAGCATAAATGCATATTAATATATAAAAATGGTTACTTATTTTGATTAAGATATAAAATGTTTATATAAACTACTATAACATTTTTAAAATGTGACTGTTGAATTGTCATATTTGTAAGTTTAGACAATTCAACTGGTGAATCTTCATCTTTGTAAGCCAAGGGGTGAATAAATCAATCATACTCAAGTGTGCATCTGAGACACACAAACAACAATTTTTTTGGAAGATGGTGATATGAAGCATTATTAATAAAGTCCTAAAAACAAGAGAAAATAAAATTCCCAACAATAGTCATATGTATGTATTTTACTTTCTCCAAAAAAATTATGTAAATTTCATGTCTCACTCTACTCGTTATTAAGGGTTATGATTGTTAAGGAAAGGCATTATTTTTGCATCTACCTAGTGATGCACAAATGAAAAATGATTTTCTTCAGTAATGCCCATTCCCTTTATTTTGGACGATTGAATAAAAAAGATGACTATTCATCTATTGGTTACTAAGTGAAAGCAGTATTGTATTATATAGACAACATCTACGACATATTTTTCATGAATAATTGTTCTCTCTGCTCATGCCACTAGATGAAAAACTCAATAGGTTAAATATGAATTATGTCAAAATTATGCCAAAATACTGCTATTAAAGAGTGATGCAGGATGGTTAGAGAGGTTGGTCAATGAAAGGAAAATGTATTTCTGTGAAATTTAGTCCAACGTTCTGTCAGCATGTTTCACTTGACATTTTTGCTCAGCATGGACTCTGTATAATATGGATTCAAATGTGCTTGCTGGGATAGCTCATTCTGGTTCTTAATTATTTTGTTTTATTTTAATCTTTTTATATGATGTTTTTTAAGTTTTGTTATTTTTTCATTTCTCCAGGGCTGTTTTTCTTGATGCTTTGTTGCAAACTGGTACTGGGCAATCCATTGAAGCTGTGGTCCAAATAATAAATGCGAAAGATCTGACACCAGATGCCTCCAGGCTCTATTATGCTGGATTTTCCTTTGTCCGCCATGCCACTCGTGGATCTTTAAAGGCTGTTGCTGTCAGTATCATAACATGTGAACCAATCTGTTACTTTTAGTTTCTACCTTAAGACAATTTGAATTAATGAGAAAATTTTCTTGACAGTCTCTACTTGAGTCACCATCTTTGCCACCCGAAGCATATCTTGGAGCAGGTGCCCTTGTGGGACGATACTGTGCCGAACACCTGTGTGATGACTCTGTGTCTGAGTACAAGCTTTTGGTCGGAAAACTTGCCCACAAGTTGGGCAAAGGATGTAAACCACTCAATAGGGTTCATGAAAACGAAGTAAGTTCCTGTTCCAACTTGAAAAGTAAACAGATTTATGAGGGAATTAATCCATTGAGAAGTAATGACTAAGTCAGTTTTCATTGATTAAAAGGGCAATTGTATTAGTACCTCTGTCATAACAATAACTACTTTCACAGTTTTGTGTTTAAATGTGAAATGGGTTATTCCATTTGAAATTTACTGATTTGAACAACTGGTTTTGACATGTTGTTATTAAGGTACAAAAGTTTGGGCCTTAATTAATACAAGATAATTGGAATTCAATCATTTAGTAATGAATTTATGGAAAATAATGTAAGTATGCATTATTCTAAAAAGTTAAATAGGTTACCATTATTTACATTAGTGAAAGTTGTATTATGACTGTCTTTTATGAATGATAGTGTATGTTAGCATGCAATTAGCATGTTATGCATCACATTTAGGCCACACATTCATCACATATTATTCATTCATCATCTCTGGATAGTTTTGATATTGTGGATCATCCCATATATTCTCTTGCACATTTTTTCCTGTCTCTCCAGCTCTGTTTCCCCTCAATCTGCCTCAAGTCCCATGCTCTTTCCTCCAGGCTCCACTTAAATTGGTCTATATATTCTTTTCTTGCCCTCTTTTTCCCTTCCTTTTATTTCTCTTCTAACCTTTGCACTTTTTGGCATTCTGCTCTCCTTCATTTTCAGCAAATGCCCAAATCTTCACAACTCTTTCCTTGTAACCTGTAACCCTTTCTTCTAGTGACTGCACCCCAATTCTCTTCCTGGCAAAAACATTTCTTATTTTTACTCCTTCTTGTTACCTGCTCAATGCCTCTCAAGAAAGTAGGTTTAAAGGATGAAATAAGTAGAATAATTATAAAAACAGTGGTTTTCACTGTCATTGGCATACTAAAAGTCGAGGATGCCTAAGCCACCAATCCATTGTGTTATTGATTTAGTTATAGTATATTTTGTGTCATTATCATCATCAATACTTCAATCCGAAGATTGGTTGGCTGAATATTTTGTGTATTAGTGTGTATATTATAATAAATCAAAATTTTACATTTTAATCTTCATGTAATTTTGGTGAAATATTTTTGTGGTATTGCAAATTTTTGTACTTTTTTTAAACAACACAGATTGTTGGAGTTCTTAAAGGACTTCAGAATGCCAGAAAACTGACGACTGAGGCTGCTGATGCTGTTGTAAAGTGTGCAGTTAACACAGATGTACCAACCAGAGTTCGAGTTGCTGCTCTTGATACTTTCCATGGAGATGCTTGCAATTCAAAGGTGATGGTTAAAATTCATACATTATCTTTTCATATAATAAGTGATAATGAAAGACTCCAATTCATTTGGAATTATTCCTTATTGGTATTCTTGTTTAAATCATATATTTCCATTCTGTTTTGAGTTAAGGGATCACAAACCTTTTCTTTTATAACTCCTGAATTAATTTTATATGTGACCATGATGACATTCAGAAAGAACTAAATAACTAAAGCTTGAGTCCATGGATCCAAGGATATTGGGATACTAACCATACATTTTTGAAAATAAGATTTGAATCTGTAAGTTTTATACTAATGTCTCGGATATTACTCTTTACAGGTAAAGAAGACAGCTCTTGAAATGATGAAGAACCGGGAATTGGATTCTGAATTGAGAATAAAAGCTTATCTCGCTGTTGTTGAATGTCCCTGTGAATCAGTTGCCAAAGCAGTTAAGGAGATGATGGATGATGAACCCGTTTATCAAGGTAAGAGAATTGTTTTTTTTTAATTGTTTTGTTTAATTAAAAAAATTAATTTACTTAATCATGAAATTGATTATTTTTACTATAGTTTAAAAATTGTGTAAAATTATTGTTAATGCAACAGTATGATAAATCATGCTTTTTTGGAAATGGGTCTGGTCTTAAAACTAATGGAATCCAGTATTTTGCTGTATTTATTTTTATGCCTTACCCTACACCACAGCAGCTCTTTCATAGCAAATAGGACAGTAAGGCAAGAGGCCTGTTCCACGGGTGCCCAAAATTAGTTTTTAGCCATTCAGATCTAGTAGAACTTCTCTCTAATAAAGTAATGTTTTCCTCAGTAATATACTGGTACTCCCCAAAAGTGATACTGTGACTGATATGAAATTTGTGCTTCACCCAATGTTTTTGCTATAATTTTTTAACATAAACATTAATTTTTTAAAATTTTAGAGAAAAATATATAGGGCTTGCCCAAGACTCTATATTTGTTCACTGTGGAGGCCGTCACTTGGTGGAAATCCATGATAGAATGATGGTTTTTTAAAAAATAACTCTTATATTTC
>WURS02470676.1:0-13061 GCA_011762765.2 Rhinocypha anisoptera | reverse complement strand
TAAAAGTTATTTTTTAAAAACCATCAATCTATCATGGATTTCCACAAGGTGACGGCCTCCACAGTGAACTTTGTAATTTCTTTTAATTTATGTAGGGTTAATACAGCAGCCTGTGTACTCATGGTAATTCTCAGTTTCAGATTCAAATCTTCAGTTGCGTTCTCCGCTTGTTTCACTCTATTCTTAGAACTGTTGGGTTATCCCGAATGATACTGGAAATAGAATAACCATCTTAGCATATTTGAATATATTCATTTCTTGTTATAAATTTAATAGAAATACTATAAACCTTGAACGCTAAAGATGAATCCAGTACACTGACACTACAGTTTGAAGTGGCACGAGAATAAACAAATATTGCAATGGCCTTGTCAATGTATATTATAATCTGAATACCAAATTATTTATTTTTATTTTTAGAATTGTTCCTTGGAGCTGGCAGTTTGTTCTTATATTAATTCATCCTCTTGTTGATGCAAACAACATGCTCTATAAATTGCATGCGCGTTCCTTTTCCCTTCCAATAACCTTGATCAAATCACGCATCTGTTGCTCACTTAATGTCCATTGCAAAAATGTCGTACGACTATTGCATAATGTCATGTTGGCATTTTCGAATTGTAATAGTCTATATACCAACTCGGCCCGGTCGTTTCGACAGTCGTTGAGGAGGGCCTATCGCTAAAAAAAAAGGTCGACGTACATCGTCTCTCGACGCGCGATTTGTTTGGGCTGAGGCAAAATCGCGTCGGTGGCCGTGGAGATTGTGATTCGACCTTTGCACTTGCTTGCCCCCCCCCCCCTCTCCATCCACAAGTCCCCGGATATATATATATATATCTATACGTACATAAGAAATACATATGTGCCCGGAGATGTGTGTGGTTACATACATACATATCTGCGGCTCGGATTCGGGACCGCAGGCCGTCGCGGTTCATTTGAACATACGCCGTACACTGTTTACCCCGCTTGTGGCGGGCCCAACGGTCTCCCCGGAGTACGATAGGGAAGAAGGGAAGGTTCAAGAGGGCGTACCAATCCGGCGATTGTCACGAGACCGGGGAATGAGAGTCTCCCTGATTGAGAGGGATGGGGGATTGCAGACGGTCCCTTTTCACATGTCGAACTTGGCGAAAAAAAACCGTTGGAGTCGTTTTTATCATCTAGGGAGGAGAGTTGTTGTTGTTTTTTAGGAAACACTTGAGTTCCGAAGGGGCAGTGAATGAGGACCCGAATTAATTAATACGTATGAGTTTGCAAGACATTGTACACGATGCAAAATTTCTTCTTTTGACCACATTTTTCGCACCATGGTCATGGCGTTTGGAATTTATTCTGCCCGAACGCGGAAAATAATTGTACAGATGGATAAAATAGTTATTGCCCCGATTAAGTCTTTTCCTGTTTTCGTTTTTCGCGGAATTATTCCTACCTGCGACCTCTCATCCAGGAGTGAGACAGAGGCTTTTTGTTCGAAATACAAACTTAGCTCTTTTAGGTGTAAATGTTAAATGGATTGATATAATTTATATTGTGTTGTTCTGGGACGTCGTATCTCTTCTGAGATACACAGTTGTATGTTCCTATTTCCAACGCCTAATATTTACTAATTTAAACATAAAAGTGCACTCCCTCGTCCCATTTTTTTTTCATTCTCAGCCTCGGAAGATGAATTTCGACGTAAATAATACCGTTTTGCCAATTTTTCCTTTTTTGGCCGATGGACTTTGCAACATTGATCTCTCTGACTTTCGATATAAATTTGATCACAGGCGACAAAAAAAGCAGTTCAATTCTGAGAAAGCAAGCGCACAAATATTAGTTGGGTATCCCATGCAATCAAAATTTTAACGTAAGAAAATATATTAGATAAAGCAAAGCAGGTGTTTATAATGTGTCTTAATTGCTTTTTATTTCGTATAAATATTTCTAAAATCAACTCCCGCTCCTCCACTGTCATGACCAATCGCGGATGGCGAAAATGAAGCTGGTTTCAAGGACATAAAGCAAAAAAACAACTCTTATTTTGAAAAAATACTGGAATACACTGCGCTTAAAGTGTTAAATCGTCCAGCTCTTCGTAACTAATCGTAGGTCACTCTACATACTTTCCATTGCGTTAACTACGACCAGCATACAATCCTGCGGAAAAAATTAACAAAAATAATTTTGTGCTACGAATTATTATTTCTGCAATCAATGATTTTGAAAGGTGGCACTCAATGATGATGTAATTAACTTGCCTTGTGAATTTACCGTGTTAACAACCAAATAGAGTAAGAACGTTTCCAAAATGGTTAACTACCTCACCTGCAAATAGGTAGACTGGATTTGCCATTGAAATATTTTACCCGTAAGTGGGAAAATAAAGGAAAGTAAGAGAGTAAGAGAAACAATCGGTTTAACAGGTTGACCCGTTATAAAAAAATGAAGGAAGTTTCTTTAGAGGAAAGGTCCCTAAGGGTCAAAGGCCAAAACTTTTTACTACCCAAATGATCTTTGATGGTATTTAAAAATTTCCTGGATGCCATTGAGCCTGAAAATACCCCTGCGAGTTTCGTTGGTTGCCTGCATAAATGGATAAATGAGTCATCGTTGAGTTAGTTAGTTGTTCAAATCATGAGTCACTCAGTGAATGAACTTACCCCTACATGTATTTGTGTAGAGTTTATCATGATTTTTATTACCTCATAATTAATCTTAACGAATAATGTCAAGGCTCATGTTAATCCATGAAAGCCACCTATGTTATTTTTTCCAAAAGTTTTAGATTTTTAGAAGCTCACATAGACACCAAAGCAGGGTCACATGATTTTTTTACTGACAATGGTATCTTAATCATCGACAGCCACTGCTGCATATGCAATGGCAGCATATCTACCTTCACTGATAAATATACTTTATTTCAGGCAGAGAGGAAAGGGTCTACAGCTACTGAGTATGGTCTTGTCTTTGGAATTTTTGAGCTGGTTGTATTCATAGTCAGTCCGATATATGGAAAACATGTGAGTACAATCTCTTATCCTTCCTTATTGTTTTCATAAGTTGATAATAAAATTCAACCTAGAATAGAAATAATATCACGGTTTTCAGTAGTGTATTTGTTTTTCATAAATTAATCAGTGACTAACTTGCTCTAGAAAAGTTAAATTTGATTAATAAATATTAGCTTATTATTATAAATCAGTTAACACTTTGAGTATTAACAGGTTTTATGTATGCATGAAGTTAATTCCTAGTTTCAAGGAATATAATTAGCTTAAAATACTATTTCACATGTTCTCTATAATGAGTATTTAATGACAATGGGCTAACAAAATTTATGTTGATGTGTATTTAATGTAATTCGGTCTACCAATATGCACACGTATTTTTGTAGTATATGCATCAATATAAATGATCTATTTTTTCCTTTGATCCAACAATTTCCTCAAAATAATGACACAGTCTCTCTGTGAAATTTATAAATTTAATAATTACAACATTAGTTTTGTGCTCTGAAACAATATATTGCCATTTGACATAAAATATTTTATGACTATGAGCTTTTTGCATGTAATTAGTATGAGACTGATTATTATTGGATGTAAATAAAATAAAATATTAGTACTGAAGAGAGAAAATTTTAAATATGAGAACTAACCAAGATTTATTATAAGGAATTTGAAAATATGTTTTCTTAACCTCCGTTTTAAAGTGTTTATTGAAATTCAGATGAATGGAAATTACACAAACTTATTCTGTATTGAATTTTTTCACGGTAAAATGAGTCTTGAAATCCACATTTTTTGTTTTGACAGCTTAATCGCATTGGGCCAAAGTTCTTATTCAACGGAGGAATATTTACCACTGGCATTTCTGCCATACTTTTTGGGTAAGGTTTAACTTATTTCCGGATGTTATTATTTTGAATTTGAAAATTCACTAAGTTCTAATTTAGTTTTATTTAACAGGAATAAATATGTTGAAATCAATTTTCAGTTTGCTGGACAAAGTAGAGGGGCATGTCCCCTTCATAACTCTTTCCTTCTTGATCAGAATAGTGGAGGCCATGGGTAATGCAGCTTTTCTAACAGCATCCTTTGCTATTATTGCCAAGGAATTTCCAGATAATGTAGCAACGACATTTGTAAGTATCTTACAATTTCATTCTTTATTTACTGTCTGTATTTTAGTAGGATGGCGTTTATACTATGTTAACTCTATGAATTAATTGGAGAATACGTAAATCAACTTGAGTGAAATACAATGACTGAAATATGTTGAGTTAAAAAAATTGTTTTATATCTTTAACCCTTTTGAACTGATTGACCAATATATCCAACATTCAAAATCATCCACCCAGTATAGATGACCATTTTTTATGTCTTTTTTCCCTTATTTTATCGCATACTTTTATGCAGGGACTGTATACCAGTTTAGGGCTCCTGAATGAAAGGGTTAATATAAATAATTGAGAAGTCATAACTCAAGGGGTAGAATTCTAGCTTATGGAATGGGGAACCAGGTTCATATCTAGGTAATTACTCTCTTTGCCTTCCTTCATGGTGGTTGATGTTTTGATGCCAGAACTCCCTCTGGGACACTACATGTATCACAGGCAAAGGAACTGGTCTCCCTTCCCCTATGTATGAATTTTAACTTGCTGTGGTAGCTCAGTGGGTGGGGGACCTAGGATCAAGGCCTGGCAATGCTACTGAATGAGGCAACCCAGATTCAAGGCCTGGTGAAGACTCTAGGTACCTGATATACCCATTCTGAGTGATTTTCTGGGTACCACATCTTTACAGTAAACTGCAGTTTGCACGAGAAAATAAACTGCTCCCTCTTCTCTATTGTATGAATTTTCATCCGTTATTGGGATTGACACTAGGTAGGGGTTACTCTAACTGACCTTATGGTTGAAGAATGTAGTTTTGGTTTTTCGGCTAGGCTTAATATTAGGTGAACACTATTCTTTTCAAATGAACCCACCTTCAGTTTGTAAACCCCAGTTGATAATATAGATTAATATAGTTAATATAGTATTTTTTATTTATATTCTTTCTTCTTGTTCAGTGGAGCAATATAGTATTGCAGTAATGAACTTCTATGCATTTTAGGTGAATGTAAAAGAATGAATGATGATGACTTTTTTCATTTTCATGGAGTTAAATGTAAACTAGGTAATTGAAAATTTGTCTTCTTTATCGGTAAATATTAATACATACATAAGATTTCTGTTATTGTACTTTCAAATGCACATAGTATAAATTATCCAAATGTGAATAAATATTAAACATATAACCATTGGAGTGGAGTTATAGAAAATTTATTTTTATTATAAAAAATATAGTAATGATGAAAATTATTTATGATAATTTCAAACAATTATGAAAGAGATACAAATCCAAAATAAAATTGTACCTGAGGAGCATAAACAATTGCTTATAAGTCCTCCTCGAATAACTAAATGACTCCACTAAGGTGGGTTGTCAGCACAGCCTAAAATTGCTAAGAATTAATAATAATTAAAGTTTTTCATTGAACAATAAATATGAGTGCTAATTTTATTTGGAAACATTAGAATTAAATTAGCGTGTTATCCCAAAACCTTACTCTTGCTGAATCTTGATGATTTATAGTTCTTCCTGAATAAGATACCAGGATTTGATTGTCCTGGAATACTTAGGTTTATTTACCTCCAAGTTCCTACTCCTTTGCTACCTACTCCTCCTTTGCTGGGACAATTGTCCCCATTAAGGAAGGTAATTCACAGTGTGTATTATTAGGTATTCACTCAAGATTTTAAAACTCATGATTAATTCAACTTTAGCATCAATCTACTTTGTAATCCTATTTATGATTAATTATAAGTTGTAGTCTCAGCTTTAGCAATGTTTTGTTAATGGAAGACTTTCTTCTTTGTATAGGCCTCTTTAGAAACATTCTTTGGTCTAGGACTGATAGTGGGGCCCACAGTTGGAGGAGCACTTTATGAGGTACTAATGTTTCATTTTCTTTATTAAAGTTATCATGCCATCTGTTTATATGGAGAATATATTTTGGTGAAATAATTAGTGTAATTGCCATTAGTTTCAGTTTCAATTAGTAAAAGTTTGAATGTAAAGAAATTATTAATGACAATAAACAGAACTATCAAAAACTCATCTCAAACCTTCATGCCCAAATAATAATTTTATTTTAGAAACATCTCAGTAGGATGTCATTGTCTGATATCAGCAAATTAAAGAGCTGACAATCATACCTTAGACCTGGTACCACCAATTATTCCAGTTCTTGATCACTGATCAGTTTCTTATAGCTGCCTACTGTGTTCAGCTGTTGTGCACCAGCATTATATAGACCTTGTCTAATAATTAATACTATAATTTATGATTGCTAATCAATAGATTCAGAATTAATTAATTTCAATTGATATTAGTTAATTACTAACTCTTATTGATAGAATGAAGGTCAAAATAAATCTAGTCTGATTAATGAGGATTTAAGTTCAAATTCATAATACATATATATGATCAAAATAAATATTTTATTAGAGTATTTTTTCTTTATGAACTCCTCGCTTTCCTGTTTACAAAATCAAGTTTACATTATTTTCAGATTGGAGGTTATACCACACCTTTTGCAGTTCTTGGATCAGCTCTATTCTCCTCAGCTGTGATGACTATGTTTGTCCTTCCAGAACACTCAGATGGAGATGTAAATGAAAAACATTCAGGCAAGTGAAAAAAATTTATATCACTTGTTATACCATTTTAAGGCTATGTAGTACACTTATTATGTTACGGATCTGGTGGAGAAGGGCTTTATTTTTTTTCTGTAAGTGGATTAAAAATATGTGGTATAGTGAAACATTAATTACTACATATTATTAATCTATTTTGACACACATATATAATTCTTCAGCTCCTCAAAAAAATAACTGTGAAAATTGTTATAGGCATTCAACTTCTGATTATTTTACCTATATCTTCCTAAAAACAGCTTCAATTAAAGGATGTATCAAAAAAATAAAGAATGGTCTACATTTCATTTATATAAGACATAGTACAATCAGTTTTCTTCATCATTGATTTGCCCCATCAGACAGCCTCTATCTTACTCTCAGATGTTTCTTCATAAAGTTATTTCATCTTTTTCTTACTAATTCATTCCTATTTTTTTCTGATTAAGGTTTTTGCATCCACAATGAAAAACTATCCACTATCCACTTTTCTTATGCATCCACTATAGAAGAAAAACTGGGATTCCTCTTTGTTTTTACACTCTGTAATTACAAGAGCTTTACTTCACTTTATAAGGCCATTGTACTGAAGGTCTTATTTTTTCAGCAGGTCTAACTCTTCTAATTTTTACAATTTTCTCTCCTCTCCACATCAGTATTTGTTTTGTGTGCAATATTACCCTTGAACCACGTAATCCAATTCCAAAAAACTTCACAATTTGGGAATACCTTGGCAAGAACTATGAAATACCATTATTGCACATTTACAGAAGGAGAAAGAGATGAAAATTTCAGTATGAGCAAGAGCATTTCAAACTTACCAATACCTGATTCAATAAGTGTAAATAGTACCTTATGTAAGACATACGGAAAGAAATCTGCGAGTGATAAAAAAATAGTTATTAAAGACATTATATATTTCTAATTTATAGCTTCAAATTAATGAGTTTGGTTATAAGTGAGTTTAGTTATAAGTGATGATGTCATGGTGAACTTTGCAGAAAAGTGATTGGAAATAAATCACACCCACCAACTAGGTAGCCTGATGACTATTTCGTTCACCTGAGAACCCAAAGGAAAAAAAAACATACTTTTCCACTCTCAATGTATGTGGTCCGGTGGAGTGACTGTTATTTGTAATTCGATTACAATTCCAGGGTTCCTTTTAATCAACCCCTGGTTTTTCACTTTAACAATAGATTCTGCAATTTTACATATGGTACTTAGTGAATTAAATACAATTTCTTCTTTTTTAAAGTTACTCTGGCCTCTTATTTTGTCTTCATCTGACCCCCCTCTTCTTCTTTGGCCTCTTTTTCATTCTTCACGTGGCCCCTATCTGTAGTGGGTTTAAGTCGTTTGCAGGGCATTGTTGTTGTGTCTGAATGGGTTTTTCTTCAAATTGAAGAAAAAATTTTAGTTGAGTCCAATGTGCTAATGGTTCCAAATGTCCTACTAATTTTTAATGCCTCAACCGTCTACTTTTCTTATTATTTTAATTTCCAGTCTTATTATTCTCATTTCCCTGCAAATATATTGTTGAATTTTTCTTTAAATTCAAGTCTAAAAGCTTCCAAACGATTTTCAGATGTAGGAAGTTGCAATAGAGAACTATGAAAGTGTAATTTTATAAATGACTTTAATTATTTAATGAAGTTCTAACTTCAATATTAACCAGTTAACTAGGTACTATTTCTAACTTCAATTATTCAGTGACATAAAGACAACCTAATATGTAGTTGCTTGTATATGCTATAAACTGGGTGTTACATTGTATTCATACTTTGATCATTGTTTTTTGATATAAATATTTAGTAAACTGGAATAATAAGAATTTAGATAAATGTAATGATAGAATTGGTAGGACATAGTTAAGATATAATTATTATCTAATAACCTCAATTTTTGGTTACAATCAAAATTCTACCTCAATGTTTTATGTAAAAAGAAAGAAATGATAATAATTCATTCTTTTCTGCATTTCACATACTATATTTTTCTTCTTTTCATATACTATAGAACAAACTAATTTCTTAGTTTTACTATTCATGAATAACTATTAATTCATATATTTTGCCTCTTATAGGAAGTTTATTCCAAGCAATGAAAATACCAGGTGTAGCATTAGCCGCATGCAGTATAGTTGCAACATCTGTGAGTATAGGGTTCTTGTCAGCCACATTGGAGCCACATCTGAGACAGGTTAGCTCATCTTTAATGGAATCATGATCTTAATTTGCCTTCTTGTAAGTAGAAGTTGTAAAGTATTTTATTTAACTTTTTATATAGTAAATAGAATCTTTTTAACCCTATTTATCCCTTTTTAAACCCCTTTTTTAACCCTTGAATGCCCTTTTTTGGTCATTTTTGCTTTATTTTGTCACTCATTCGTATGCAGGGACCGTATACCAGTTTAGGGGTCTGGCATGAAAGGGTTAATGTATGTATCAGGTCACTTAGATAAAATATAGATATTATTATAACATATACGAAGCATTTAACAATACTGAAATAGTCATTAAGGAAATATGAATACACAAAATATAGGTGTTAACTCTGATGTATTTCCACAGAAAATTATGAACATGACCGGTTTTGATGACAATTGTCATCACCGTCTCCAGATGACGACGATTATTGTAAAAACCAGTCATGCTTATAATTTTTTTGTGGAAAATCATCAAAGTTGACACTTATACATTATGTCATTTTGGAATTCCACCTAGTTACGGCCTCCTAAGTGAAGTTTATTAGAAATATGAATACTGAAATAATATGGTATTGAAAAAGGGCAGTAAATGCATTAATTCTTGAAATGAGCTTAAGAGAAATTAGATTCAATGCTAGTTGCAAATTTATCTTTAATCATTGTGCATTATAATTATGAGACAATGTAAAATGAAGATACATAGATACAGAGAAACATATTCTAAAGCAACATAAGTCACTTAACAATTACATTTACATGCCTAACTGAAATATGAAATTTGGAGCAAATTGATAGGAGCAACACAGTTCAAATTAATATTATAAGTAAAAAAAATTGACAATATTTTTAACAACTATAATATTCAGTGTTAATAAAAAAACATAATTTTTCATAGCTTCACACAACTGTTTAATATTTTTAATAGATATTTTAATAATATCACTCTATTAATTTGGCTATAATATGGGATTTTTCTTCCAGTTTGATCTATCTCCAGTGGTCCTTGGGTTGATGTTTGTAGTAAATGGAGGAACTTATGCAATAACTGCTCCATGTTTTGGTTGGATTTGTGATAAAACCTCTATTCACCCAAAAGTAGTAACAATAGTGGGCTGTTTTCTTGTGTCCATTGGATTTGGTCTAATTGGGCCAGCACCTTTTATTCCATCTTCTACGTGAGTAAAAATAATAAAACATCTTTAAATATTTGTTGACATTTTTTTGAGCTGAAGAAAACATATTTATGATAAAAATATTTATGTAAAAAATAATGATTCTTTCCAATTAATCATTGTGTCTGGTGAAGCACCTAACCAAATCGGTGTGTGGTATCAGAATCTTAAAATGAAAATAAAAGCAATGTGAGAACAAATACAATACAGAAAAATATTGAAATTACCATGTGAATGTATGTTTTAAACAATGATTATTTGATATTAAGCATGTACATTGGCAATATTCATCACTCTATACAATTATATCATTAAATAAATAATTAATATATCAATATTATTAAATATAGCATGGAGACAAGAAATTTAGCAGAAGAGACAAATATATAAAAGAGTATTTCCATAGTTTTAATGTCATAAAATTCATTTATTGAGAATCATTTTTCAAAGTCTATATGTCAATCTAACTGCTGATTGCAAGTGCATCAATAGTTATATACTAAATGTATAATCTTCTGTTATGATAATTACAGAGAAATGGAGAATCAGAATTATGAATCAATAATGGGAATAACTTTGTACTCTCCACAATATTAACATGGCATGATACATTTCTCTACTCTGTAGCATAAAATTAAGAATACTTCTTTCTGTACCTTGAGAAAGACAATCACAGTAGCATTTAGTCATTTAGAAAGCCAAACCAGCTTCTTTGTATGTCAAACAAATTTTTTCAATTGCATTGACATAAGCTGCTAATCGCAGATTTTGGCCTAGATTGTAAGTTTCTGCTGTTTTTATGATAGCTTGACTGGCACGTTCCATTGTTTGATGAAGTCCTGAGTGAACAATGTCCTTTTCCGAGGCACCAGCAATTCGCTTCTTAAATTCAGGAGAAGGCTGAATAGGAATTTTACCCTTGATAAGATGACGAAGATGTTTTTCAATAGAATCTTGAACAGATTGCAATAAAAAATAGTTCGAATCATGCTCATACTTAAAAAGAAGTCGCCCATATGATACATGATTCAAATTTTTCAGCCATTCAAAAAAAGACACGGTGACACCTCCTGCATTCAAAAATAAGTCAGGTATCACTAATATATTGTGATCAAGGAGAATTTTGTCAGCAGCAGGTGTGATTGGTCCATTAGCTCCTTCTGCAATTATTTTTGCTTTAATTTTAGAGGCATTTTCAGATGTAATTACTTTTTCTTCTGCAGCAGGAACTAATATATCACAAGCTTCACACAATAACTCCTCCCCTGACCTTGTTTCTGATCCAGGAAAACCATTTATTGTATCATTCTCCAAATAAAATTCCTGTAGTTGCAATGGGTCAATACCATAAGGGTTATATATTCCACCATTCTTTTCTATCACACCAATACATACAGCACCATTTCTGCTAAAATATCTTGCAGTGTGAAATCCTACATTGCCAAATCCCTGCATTATGTACGTTTTTGATTTCAAACCAGTACCTAACCCAATCCGTTTCATAATGTTTTCGTTTTCAAGAAAATTTTGTGTTCCATGAAGAATTCCTCGTCCAGTGGCAGATGTTCTGCCATGGATACCTCCTTGATTAATAGGCTTTCCAGTGACACAAGCATGAGCATTTATATCCAAGTGACCAATAGTTTTGGCAAAGGTATCAGAAACCCAAGACATTTCACGCTCACTTGTTCCCATGTCTGGGGCAAGAACATCAACTCCGGGTCCAATAAAACCTTTTTTAGCTAACTCAAGTGTGAACCTTCTAGTTATTCTTTCCAGTTCATTAGCACTATATTCTTTTGGGTCAATTTTAATCCCAGCTTTGGCTCCCCCAAACGGTACATCGACACAGGCACACTTGAAAGTCATTAATGCCGCTAAAGCTTTTACCTCATCAACATTAACACTGCTGGAATATCGCATCCCGCCTTTGCAAGGTGTTCTGTGAGAACTATGCTGAGCGCGGTAACCAGTAATCATTTCATAAGTACCCGTGTCTCTTCTCACTGGGAAAATGGTTTCATATACATGGTGGCACGGTTCAATTATTCGCAAAATAGCTCGGATTTTGTTTTTTGTTTCTTCAGCCGTTGTTTTTGGGCTCTTTAGGTCTTCGACTAACTTATCTTCAACAATTTCGCAAGCGCAATGAAAAAAATACTCCACCATGTTGAAAAATTTAGGGTTTACAGCTTCAGATACATCCTTTAGTCGATCCGGAATTTGGTATGGAGCAAAATACCGTTGAGTAAACGTGGTCAGATAATATTTTTGTGTTACAGTACCGCCAGTTACCCGGGAAAATAAATGTCTCATAAACAGCATATTCAAATACAGGACAACATACAATCGATAGCACTGGAATGAAAATAAAAATATCGTTATCATTGCATCAAGAAATTGTTCTACAAGTCTACTTTAATCCAAATCTTACATACGTGTTTGAACTTTAGGGACCTTGCTTTCACGCTATAATTAGCTTCCTCAGCTAAACTCAACGCGGATAAACAATCAAGAGCAATAACCTTGACAATAGAGAGAATCAATAATTCTGCCTCGTCAATTCAATAATTCGTCTATTGTGCCGTATATTTTACTGGGATTAATATTCGTAGTTTCTTCGTACTTGTTATAATTAATGTATCCTGTTCTGAAGTATGAGCACTTATCTGAGCGCCAGAATAAGGCAGAGGAATAAAGTACAATATTATACAGTAGTAGGTATGTATTAGGATTAGGACCTATTAGGATTAGAATACATGTTTACATTTATAGTATACATAATTTGTAAAAAGAAAACATGATTGTACGGGAGCAACATTGTACCTACGTATAAAGAATAAAGTGTTTCGTTGGAGTGCTTGGTGGAAATTATAATAGGAAATAGTTTCCGGCGTGACTTCGTGGAACTGCTTCATGATTAAATGAGACACAACTTTGAAAATTCCAC
>WURS02470665.1:0-13061 GCA_011762765.2 Rhinocypha anisoptera | reverse complement strand
AAATTAAATATTAAAAAATAAAATGATAGTTAGATGTATTGTTAGGGTTATGTTGACATAGTAAGATATGTACTGTTTGGGTTAGGTTGGCATATAGTAGAAATAGATTGTGAAAATAGCCCTCCCATCTTACGCAGCTTAATCGCTAAAGCATATGACGAACGAGCTGCCGACCGCCACAGGAACTGAAGTTATAACCTATTCAAAATTCCAAACTAGCCATAGGTTTCAATGGGACAGGTTCAAATCGAGCAATGACCATCACTGCCACACGTCGTCACACGGCTTGCTTCGGCACCTCTCCGTGCCACGCACAGTGCTACCTCGCGCGCCAACAATTAGCAAGCATTTATCATTTTCAGTTTTTGGTTTGACATATAAGCACTCGAGTTTATTTTCAATCAATTTAATTATATTTTGAGAAACTTGACTTAGGTTTTGCACCAACACAAAACTCACACTTAGAATTATATTTTATTTGGTGATGAGGGTTCACATGAAATTTTTGTTAAATTATATTCGGGTTACTGTTAAAATATAGATCAAATGAGTGCACAGAAAATTATTTAATAATTGTCAATAATTATTTAATTTAATTTATTTATTTGTGAAAATTTTATTATTTATAAATATTTTCGGATCAGATATCGGATATCTGTAGATTGGATCGAATCGGATAGCATTTTTGAAAAAAAGGCGCGACTCTAGAATACATTGAAGTCAATTTTTGATTAGTCCCTATTTTGAAACAACAAAAAATTAATAATTTTGGTATTTTCTTGCATTATAGGAGACAGGGATACATTAACGTGCTAAATTTTATTTGAATCGAATTGGTAGTTTTTGAGATACTTGATGATCCTTACTAAGTGAAATTATTAGAGTCTCGGTCTCTAATTAATTTAATTTAAAATTTAATTAAGTAATTTGCCTATTTAATTATATTAATATTGAACTTAATTATATTTATTATAATTTCAAGAAGTAAGTGTTAGTAATGCAAAATAATAGATTTTTTAATTTAGGGTATCATGGGATGCTTTCCTGCATTTCACCAAACATATAAAACTTATTAATAATAGGAAAAATCAAGTTTAAAAATTCTGACAATTTTGAGTGCTCAAATAACTTAACGGAATGTATAAACAACAAATGTGTTATTACATGGAAAATAAAACCATGGCATGACCGGATAAAACATGATTAATTAAAGTGAAATTTTTCGGGTGTTTTACTCCAATTGTACTGTAACACTGTTAGATGGTTGAATGATTTTATATTGGAAAAAGTTTTCTTGTTAAAAGCTGGTTCAATTTACACACCGTATATGGTTGGTTGAAAGTGAAAAGAGAGAGAGTGAGAGAGAAAGAGAAATAAAAGAGAAATAAAAATAGAAGTTCCAATTAATAATTGATGTTACTCGAGTCATGATTGAGTTACAATCATTCAACTGGAAACTCAACTTGGACTTGGGTGATGCCAGTATATCATATATATATTAAATAGTTTTATGTTATTTTTGTTATAAATATACTTTCAGAGATACTTTTGACCCGCAGCAAAAACATCAAGACCTTGAACTCCAGACTTAGGTTAGGCTTAGACGTGATTGTAAAAATTTTTTTAAAAATGACGTGTAAGCCCAACTTAATTTTGGTGATTTTCAATTTCAACCTGACCTTCAACCTTCCAAATAGGTTTGTTGCAAAAATTATATATTTAATATTAATTGGCCTTAACTATTGCACATGGAGATTACGCATTTGAACTGTTTGATTTTTTGTATTAATGTAATCATATTAAAATCACAGTCCAAATGTGTTGTCTCTGTGGGCTTGTAAATATATTATTATATATGCATAATTTCTTTAATTTAACGAATTTTTAATTTATTAATATTTTAGATTCAACTATTGCACAATTGGAGATTACGCATTTGGTTGGTTTTGGCTTTGTTTAATTCTTTTAATGTAACTCAACGCTACCTTCCAAATGCGTAATTTTTGTGTGCTTGTGTCCATCAGAAATTTTCCATTAAACTATGTTTAATTTTTTCAATAATAATATAAAAGAACTATGCCCATTTGGAGACTGCATATTTATTTTTGTTTTACTATGTATATTTTGAATAAAACAGATTAAATATGCAGTTTCTTTAATGTGCTAATTCAACGCTAATAGGCCTGCCTGTCCTAATAGGACTGACTGTCCAAAAGTTTACAGTTTTAAAACTTTTAAATTCAAGTCAACAATCCTCTAAAATGGGTAAGTTCCAGTTAATTTGATTTTTTAAAAGTGATATTTAAATTGAGTTTTAGGTGATGTTTCGGCTTAACAATTGCACTCAAACTTGGTCAGTAGTAATTCGAGTCTATGCCATTTTATATGGCCACTTATTTGGTACACTTGAAAGGGGTAAATTTTACCTATTAATACAATATTATGGAATAATGAAATTTTCCGACACCAGATGTCGCCCAAAACGCAAGTTGAAGTATATATATATATATATATGTTACCGACCAAGTAGAAAAACTGACAAAATATTTTAAATTAAACATATTTAAATTTTTAAATTCAAATTTTATTCAATTTCAAAATTTTAAGTCAACTGTTTGTGCATATTTAGGTTAATATAGTATGTGTTTTGTGCATCTTGTATCAACATTTGTTTTGTAATCTTTCATCTTCAATTTTTCACTTTAAAAATGACTAATTTGCAAAGCAAAGAAATGCATTCCTCGATTCGATAAACTTTAAAGTAAAGCGAATTACAATACAAAGTTGTTATCTCATATTAAATATCAAAATATTGTTTCAAGATAGACAAATTCATCTGAAAAAAAGAAAAATTTGTCAACACTGAAAAATTATATATTCGTAGAAGTGAATGAAACTAAAAGACTCGCTGCCAAACTGAAAAAAATAATTCTACAAATATAAGATATTATTTTCGACCAAACCCATCTTGTTCTCGGTCACTACAAGAGAAACATCATGGAACGTGAGCTACGTGCACGTTATGCCAACATTACCAGGTCTGTGATCAATTCATATATTTTGCACGTTTGGAGCACTGCAAAGTGATAATGAGAGTGAGTTTGTTAATTCAATTATAAATGAGTTAAAAGAGTCACAGCATTGGCCAACTTTACTAATTTGTAACCAATGAAGAATTATTTGATATTTTGGATTTCACTAACACCAACCTTGGACAGCATTGCCGTGACATCATGGAACATGAATTGAACGGACGATATGCTAACATAGTTTGGCCTGTGATTGTAATATATCTTAAATAATGTTTTGAATGTTTGTCGAAAAAGTTCAAAGCAAAGAAAAGGATTGTAACTTGACCTATGGTATTTAATAATTATCTTATGCGTTCCCAAGTTAACCTCATTCATTACCAAAGCAAATTTGATGGAGTCTTTAAATTTGTTTTTAATTACCAAGATCACTTTACAAAATTTTGTGTCAGACTACTCAAAACGAAAACTGCTGTTGAGGTATCGAGTCATCTAGAAGATATCTTTGGCAATTTTGGTTCCCCTTCTATTTTACAAAGTGATAGAGGAAGAGAATTCGTAAATTTTGTGATACTAAAACTGAAAGAATCACCTTATTTTGGTAAGTTAGAATCTCAAATCAGATATAAATTCCAATTGAATCCGGTGTAAATTCGAATCAAATCGAGTATGAATTCGAATTTTTCTCTCTTCTCTTTCTCAATATTTCTCACAAAATCTTGAACAACAATAACTTAAATTTTGTTTTAGTTCTGTAAATGACATTCTTTTAGAGCTTGAACGCGAAAAAATGAGCAAGTTGGGACACTTTTCTTGGGCTTCGAAGCTAAAGTTTCTCATCCGTTGGAGGTCATGGAATGTTGAGATGCAATTGTACCAAATAATATGAGCATCGACAATGTAAGTGTAGAAGTTCAAATATACTGTGCAATTCCAGGTGCCATAACTCCTTACCATGCAAAAACAAATAATTTATAACAAAACATTAAACTTAATAATTATTTTAATATTTTAAAATAAAATAAAATTAAAACGTTTTGCCGGTTTGGGTTTCGGCAAAAATGTTTTGTCTAGGCAAAAGGGGAAAAAATAAATAAAATAACGTTTTGCCGCTACTACGCGTTTTACCGGTAACATATACAAAAAATGTATGCACTTTGGGAGTCCGCCAACCGTTCAAAAGTTCGGTAGTGCGATTGTTAATGCTTTTGTTGAAATTTCATTATATTTTTAGAATCTAAGTTCAATTTAAAAATTCACAAAACTAATTTTTCGTAAACATATTTTAGTTTAGTAAAAATATTTCATCGTCTTTGGTCATCCCACACACCACTCACCAATGTTTCTCATCATCTATCAATCGCCATTACACAATCTAAAATTGTCAATTGGTTTTTGTCATTTAAAACTTTTTAAATTAAACAAACAAACCAATTGAAACTTGAATATATCATTAATGCACATCTATTTGAATAGATACTAAACATTGCCAATTGCCAATAAGTTAATATCAAACTTGTAATTCATTGACTTAATCATGTAACGCAAGCAATAAATAAAGAATTATTTTAAAAATATTATGTTTAAAATTGGTATAAAAAATTAATAAAATTTATTTTGAAAAATGAAAATTTTATTTTGACAGCAAAAAATCAAATTAAAACGGTTTATGTCTAATGAGTTGAAAACAAATATGCTATTTGATAAAACAATGAAATTAGGGTGTAATGATTTAAAGTATATAATGCAATGTTAGCTAATAAATGAGACACAAAAATGTGTAAAACAATTTATAATGTGGTAAAATTTACTTCTTGATTCAATAAATGACAATCATATTAGTCACTCTTGATTTTTTCGGGCATGAGTGGAATTGGATCAACTTGAAGGCAAACTGCGGAAAACTTGTTGAACAAATCCAACAATTCATGTCTAGTTTCAGGCAGTTCAAATCGAACAACTCGATCGATGGCGGCCTGTATTTCCTTAAGTATTTCGTTGTTGTGCAACATGGGCATCTCTTTGAATTGTTGCAAAATATTGTTGACCGCAGTGTTGTGATCGAACAAGCACTGCATCGACTTGGTCATGTAGCGCACGCATTCATCCAAACTAGAATTTTGAATGAATTGATTCACCACTGAAAGTGGACTCTCGTTGACTGCAAAGGGAAGTTCATAGAGTGGACCATAGTCGCCCAGACTGATGCCAGGTGCAAGGTGGTTGTTCAGATGGAGCACAAACGAGATTACAAACTGCTTCGTTGGCTCGTCTTCGCACTGTTCGCGGAACAACCGTGCAAATCGAACCAGTGAAATCATATCGCAAAAATCGCTGCGTCGCTGAAGTAGGTACACTTTTTTTATGGTCAAATCAAACTCGACAATATACTCGTTAAAAATTTGCTCGAGCATACTAATGAAACTAATTTCGTGGGCCATTGTTGTGTAGATATCTTTAGTTAAACATAATTAATCATATCAGATTTTTAAAATTTAGATTTATAATTTTAAACATTCAAATTAAAATGTTTAACTTACCAAATTGACATAAACAAATATTCAAATGTTAATTTTCAGTAGTAGCACAATCAAATCTAATCAAAAGAAATGAAAATATAATATTCAAAACTTTCAATTATTATAAATTTAAGAGTTTTTACCAAGCAGTAAACGTTGAAAAATATGATAAATCCAAATGAAGAGCTGAGATGACTTCTCACATCGCACAATGCCTATTGTGAATGTGAATGAATTAAACAATGATTATGAAGTTGGGTGTGTGTGTTTACATAACTTATTGCTTTAACGCTTATTCACTTATCAAACTATGTTAAACTTTGCTGGCCTGTCTGATAACATTGCCAGATGCATTGCCAGTAGGAAGAGATAAAACCCAAAAATCAATTATATGTACATTAAGGTGTAACATGTGTCATTACAATACTTTTTAAATAGAGCACATTTACACTAAAAAATAAGAATTTGCAATTTCGCGAATTTCAAAGTACCACCGCGATTTTGCGAATTTAAAATTCTCAATATCACCAATTTTTATTTTGAATAATTTTAACAAATTTTGAATTCTTGATTTTACAAATTTTATATTTGCAAAACCGCAAACCGCAAATTTATTTTTAAAATTCGTGTTTTCGCAAATTCAATATTCGAAGACAATTTTGAATTTGCAAAATCACAAATTCCAATTTTTTAGTGTATTGAAAAATCTCTAAATGTCGAGAAAAATTGAAACAACTTTAGAACTCAAGAACACAAGTGTGTTTACAAATATGATAAACTGGAAAAATCTGAAAACAAATCAAATTCAATTTGAATTTCGCACAATTACTCGCACATACAGAATTATATTTGTCGTATTTCGACTTTGGTTTTGACTCTTAACTCATTTTTATTACCACTTTTATCAACTATAAAAATATAAAATTTTAGTTACATGATTAAAAATATAAGAAAATGATTTACTTAGGGTCTTAGTCAGCAACCGCGGTAAAAGGTGAGTGAAAGATCTGATACTTCAATAATAATTAGATTAATAAAGGTTAATGAAAAATACAAAAGAATACAATTTTAAACTTACTTGTGCTAGCACTACACGCACTCAGGAAGTCTCGCGACCCATGTGCTCATGCGGACAGTGTGACTCTCACCGTGAGAGAGAGAGAGAGAGAGAGAGAGAGAGAGAGAGAGAGAGAGTGAGCGTGTTAGGCTAAATAGAACAGGAAAAGGGTAAAGAACAAAGGGAAAGAGAGAGAGGAGGGAGTTTCGCGGACGCAAACGCTAGGCCGGTGATTTAAACCGAGACCCTACACAGATGACGGTTCCTTAGATGCCGATGTCGTATTTTGACTTATGGTTTGACTCTCAACTCGATTTTATTTCCACTTTTATTAACTATAACCAATTTTAAAAATACACAATTTAGTTACATGATATATGTCAGTTGGTGATTCCACACTCGCCAACCCTAACGTCATCTCCCGACGGGACATGCAACCCAGCAGGGGACCCAGGAAGAGCCCCGGTCAGCCTGCACAACGTGTAACGTGCGCAACGTGCTCACTCTCTTCCTGCGCGTCTCTCTCGTCACCTCACGCTCCAATGACCGCATAGTTTATGTTTGTGTTTCCTTTTCTTCATTTTTTATATCCAAATAAACTTTTATCTCAACTTACAATATAAATACAAAAAATAAATTACCTTGGGTCTTATGGTCCCTGACCGCTCTTTAGAAGGTATAAAATGTTGTGGATAAAGTGTGAGTGAAAGATCTGGTACATCAATAATAATATTAAATGTAAATAAAGGATACAAAGGGTTACAATTTTGAACTTACCTGTGCTAGTAGCACTACATGCACTCAGGAAGTCTCGCGGCACATGTGCTCATGCGGACGGTGTGAGAGAGAGTGAACGTGTTAGGGCAAACAGCACAGCTGCAGGGAAAGGGTAGAGAACAAAGGAGAGAGAGAGAGAGGAGAGAGAGTCACGCTGTCGCGCACGCTAGGCCGGTGGTTTAAACAGAGACCCTACACAGATGACGGTTCCTTGGAATCTGACTGTCAGATTCTGACAGCCGACAATATTTATGACATTGTATTTTTAATTATTATTGATTTTACAGTATAATGTCATAACATAAATTGAATATCCTTTTAATTCCACAAAGTCTGATATAAAGGTGATCTTAAACTTAAACTTTGACGTGCCCCTGCTTTTTCAACTAACACTGCATTGGGCACCTCTGACAGACAAACAGACACACTGGCCAGACATGGCACCCTACATTAGCCACTGTTCAAATGGCGTAATTGATGTGTCTGTGAAAACCAGAATATTTTAAAATTAAATTAATTTTATTTTTGAAACGAGTTTGGAGGACAGTGTTTGTAGAATGTGCATGTTCGAGTGATCGTTGAGCGATGTGTATGCGTATGAGCGAAAACAGATTTTGACCCTGGCTTACCCCGGAGAAGCTACCTTGACCGGTCAGGTCACTTCCCATGTCCCGGTCGGGTTACACCACATTATTGAAATAATTAACTCATTCGTAATCAACATTAATTGGAACAGATAACATAGATCACAACATAGCGGTAATTGGTTGTGGTGGCAGAGTCAATGGTGTTACGGTGATCACGGTCGGAAGGAAACTAACTTTTGTGTGCTTGGTTCTCTCTGTTGGGCCCCTAGTGGCCTTTCTCTATTCGAGTTAGTCACACATTTTCATGGTTTGACTCACTCGGTGACTGCCGTCCAAGGCAAGTCGTATATTTCCCCCTCTGTCACCCAGATGGCGACAGACCTCTCTCTAGTATACTTTGTAGTGGTTACCAAGAATAGATTAGCTGTAGCTGTAACGCTAGGCTGGACTTGGTCCCAGTTCCGTCGGTTCGTCCAACGTCCTCTCTCTCTCTCTTATCTTTTCTCTTTCTTTCTTTCTCTCTCTCTCTTTTCATTCGCTCTCTCACATCCTCCATCAAACCAGCTATACTTAGCCCTAAGTGGCTATCGGACAACAGTCTCGCAACTCATAGTGCAACCAGAGAGTATTTCTGAACCGTATCACTATACAGTCTTCCCGCATATTCGAATTAATGCTTGAGAGTAGTTAGAATAATGAGGAAAGGTAAAAGATAAAAAATAGTATTTTTAAAAATAACTTTTATTTAACTCATTATTTATAATGAATTAATTACAAGCAATTTAAATAAGTGTTAATATAAAATAAATTATATTTTTTAACCAGGTAATCGCCTCAATGCAGGGCAATATGGCCGAGACCATGTTATTGATATATGTCGAAACTTCAGTGATGAGCTAGTCTCAATCTTAAATCTGGAAGCTATAAAGAAGTTTACTTAGCTTTAGTCCAGAGTAGAATTATCTAGATAGAAACGAAAGTCGTGTGAATAAGGCAGTTCATGGCTTTGAGTGAGATGGAATAGACATCAATCAAGCTCATTTTCCTTAAGATTCCATCCCTAATGGTTCGTGTCCATGCTGCACAAGACAAGCGGCCAAGGAGCAACTTTAGCAACGCATAAGTGCAAGGCCACGTTAACATAACGTCACGCTTGTCCTCAGCTCAACTCCAACTTGGAGCCTTCAAAAGCCTATCTCTGTTCTGCACACTTAACCTTGTGGCAAATCCTGCTGAGCGTGCACATTGTGAACACAATATCGCACATGAAGGCCACACGCGCGTTCTCAAGCACAGTAATGAGTCAGGCCAACCAGTCAGGAGTGGACAGGCACACTGTGTGCACACTGTGCCGCACACATGCACTTTGGCCTTTGTCAATCTTTTGTCTTATCTATACAAGCTAGGGTATATAATGAGACGGTGGCCACAGCTCAGGCATATTATTTGGTTGCACTGTGAGTTGTGAGATTGTTGTCCGATAGCCACTGCACGCCATGATCCACTTGGGGCCGGGAACTTTGTTAAGTTCTGGATCTAAAGATCTATCTCGTAAGTTCTTTCTCTCTCTCTCTCTCTTTCTCTCTCTTTATCTTTTATGATATTTATGTTATTCTGTTTGTCCGTAGCGATTTGTGATATTTCCGATCATTGATTTATGATATTAGATTTCACAGATTTTATTCTCAACTTGATAAGGAATTGTCTCAAGATGAAGACTGCAATGATTCGAGTCGATATAGCTATTATATGCCGGGAAAAATGATTACCAATAACCAAGTCAATTGGAGTGTTCTGGGATAAATCTGCGTAAGTTGGGCGAGAGAGCTATTTTCACAATCTATTTCTACTATATCACACTAAAAAATAAAAATTAAAAATTTTGCAAATTTAAAATTCTCGAAATTGCGGTAGTACTTCGAAATTCGCGATTTCGCGAATTTTGTTTAAAAAGTTCAGGATAGGTGATTAATTGATAAAGAAAGTTTGAATATTGCAGTTAGCGCTATGAGATGTGCCTATCACTTTCTAAACTATTCAAACCTAGCGAGGACAAACGTGTGGCCTTCCATGTGCGAGATTAACTCTCTACAAGCGGTCGCTGTTTATTAGCTCTGAGTGCTGCTTTACAGTTCCTTAAGCTCACAGTGATAAAGCATACGAACCAAGTGGACGGACACACATGCACTTTGGCCTTCGTCAATTCTTTGTCTTACAAAGGCAAGCTAGGGTATATAATGAGACGGCAGCCACAGCTCAGGCATACTTTCTGACTGCACTGTGAGTTACGAGACTGTAGTTTGATAGCCACTGCACGCCGTGATTTACTTGGGGCCGGGAACTTTGTTAAGTTATTGATCTATTGTTGGCGATAAAGCTACGTAAGTTAGATGGGAGAACTATTTTGACATTTTTCTCTTCTCATCCAGATTCGTTACAACATACGTCTGGCGTTTTCAAATTCTAAACACTAAAATAACAAATTAGCCCACTCGATGTACAATAAATTATTGAATATTATTTGGCGATAAAGCTGCGTAAGTTGGATGGGAGGGCTATTTTCACAATCTATTTTCTACTATATGCCAACCTAACCCGAACAATACATATTTTACTATGTCATATTAACCCTAACAATACATCTATCATGTTATTTTTTAATATTTAATTTATTCATAATTTATTTATTAACAGAAACGACAAGATAATTTCGGTAAAAAGAATTCATGCTTCAAATTCACCACCACACCCATGTTCACCTATTTGGATTCAAATAAGAAGCAAAGCAAACTGCGTGAGATTGCATGGAAACAAGCGAACAACTATCTCAAAAATGTAAATTTTTTCAATCTTGTTGATCTTAAGCTATTTTATTATGAGATAGATTTCTAAAATAAAGTATTGACATTTTTCTCTTCCCATCCAGATTTGTTACAACATACGTCTGGCTTTTCCCAATCTCAAAAACTCAAATAACGATTTATCTCATTTCATTTACGATCAATTTATGGAAGACTGGTTAAGGAGTGTATCGAGTGTTTTCTTCACTTTTTTTGTGAAGGCAATAACTGGATGGAGACGGCATGAACACGCAGTAGTATAACACGTAATAAGACGACGACGATTTGAGTCTGTCAATGATATTATATACCGGGCAAAGTGATTACCAATGACCAAGTCAATTGGAATGTTCTGCAGTTTGAAGATAAAGCTGCGTAAGTTGGGTAAAAGAGCTATTTTTATATTCTATTTCTACTATATGACAATCTAACTCGAACAGTACATTTCTTACTATGTCAACATAACCCTGACAGTAATTCTATCATTTTTTAAATATTTTTATTTATTATCAGAAACGACAAGATTATTTCGGTGAAAAAAGGTTTATGCTTAAAATTCACCACCACACCCATGTTCATCTATTTTGGTTTATCCGGGAAGCAAAACAAACTGCGTCAGATTGCGTGGAAACAAGCGAACAAATATCAATAAATGTTTGCAAAATTGTATTAACGTGGAAAATGTCTTATAATGTCTATACGTTATTCGTGATATTTCCGTGGTAAGATTTTACCTTTAACTATGCTTTTAGAACAAAACGTAAATTACTGTAGTTGTAGGTTTACTGTAGCTTATCAAAATTCATTGGGATTTATCAACAACGTTATTTTATTTTAGAGTAAATTTTTAGAATAAGGTATTGACATTTTTCTCTTTTTATCCAGATTCGTTACAACATACGTCTGGCGTTTCCCAATCCTAAACACTCAAATAACGAATTAGTTGACTCGATGTACAATCACTGACGATCAATTCTTGGAAGACTGGTTAAGAAGTGTATCGAGTGTTTTCTTCACTTTCTCTGCAAAGGCGACAACTGGATGGAGACGGCATGCAACTCGCCACACGCAGTAGTATTGGTGTGGCCCAAGCTTGATCAAGGAATAAAGAAAAAACAATAACAAAAATTAACCAAAAAATCAATGGGAGATTTTAGGAATAAAAAAGGGCCTTTTCTCGATGAGAGGAACCAGCAAAGAATAATGAAGATGACAATTTGAGTCGGTATAGCTATTATATGCCGGGCAAAGTGATTACCAATGACCAAGTCAATTGGAGTGTTCTGCTGTTTGGCAATAAAGCTGCGTAAGTTGGGTGGAAAAGCTATTTTCATTACTACTTCTACTATATGCCAACCTAATCCGAACAGTACATCTTTTATTCTATTTTTTGTATTTTATTTATTTTTAATTTATTTATTAACAGAAACAAGATTATTTTGGTGAAAAAAGGTTTATGCTTCAAATTTACCACCACATCCATGTTTGGATATTTTGGTCCAACCTAGAAGCAAAACAAACTGCGTACGATTGCGTGGGAAAAAGCGAATAAATATCTCAAAAATTCAAAGGATTTTTTCAATCTTGCCGATCATAAGATCAACAAACCGTTTGAGATGTCGAAAAAATTATCAAAAATCACTGTAGTAATTTGTGATATTGCAGGGGTAAGATTTTAATTGAATTCTATTGATTCTATTCTCAACTTGAAATTAAATTGTATTAAGATATATATTCAAATATTTATCGTATTTCTATCAATATTCAAAAATATGTTTAAGATATTGCTGGATTGACAGTTCTACAAGGTGGTTAATTGATGAAATTAGAATAAAGTTTTGAATATTTTAGTTAGCATTATGTGATATCTTAAGCACTTTCAAGACTATTCAAACTTACAATCGATATTGTTTATCGGCTTAGATCCAACCAGTCATTTAGACACGTTATTTTATTTTAGAGTCGATTTTTAGAATAAAGTATTGACATTTTTCTCTTCCCATTCAGATTCGTTACAACATACGTCTGGCGTTTTCAAATCCTAAACACTAGAATAACGAATTAGCCTACTCGATGTACGATCAATTCTTGGATATGCTTTGGCGATTAAGCTGCGTAAGTTAGATGGGAGGGCTATTTTTACAATCTATTTCTACTATATTCCAACCTAACCCGAACAGTACATATCTTACTATGTCAACATAACCCTAACAATACATCTAACTATCATTTTATTTTTTAATATTTAATTT
>WURS02470654.1:0-13062 GCA_011762765.2 Rhinocypha anisoptera | reverse complement strand
TTTCAGTCCTGTTCTCTAAACTCCATCAACAACCCACCTTCCAGGCGACTTCTTTAGTCATCAGCCCCCTGCAAGAAATTCCAGCTTGCTTACGTCCAACTCTTCACTGCTAACTCGAGTCGTGCAGTACAGTTTATCTCATCTCACGGAGGAATTTGTCCCCGTGCAATTCGAAAAATTCGAGAAAAATAAATTTTATCACCGAAGTGGTATTTGCAGGACTAAGTTTTCGGAGGGCTTGAGTACAAATAAACTGTTGCTGAAGTAAGTGAGCGACGAACTGGAACTTTGTCCGTCACCCCGTCACATCCTCTAGTCAAAGGTGTCATAGTGTTCCATGATTCTTGTTTTGGACATCTATTACAGCGATTAGTTTTTCAATTCACCTACCGATGACATTTGAGCGAGGAGGTACAATTTTTTTAGAGCTCGGAGATGGGCTCAACTTTTTATGAGATTCGAAAAAAATAATTCATTTTGTTAGAAACGTTGGTGTACGTAAGTAGGTATCCCACAATTTTTAACTTTACTCTATCCAAATTTTCAAAACTAAAAATAAGAAATTTAAAAAAAAATTGAGGTAGTTTTGTTTTGTTTTGGGATTAATCCATTATTTAAATCGTCAATACTCATGCATGTCGAATCCTGGTCATTTATTAAACGAGCACCAATAAAAATGAGTTTTTCGATTCTCGAAAGTTGTATTTCGGCTAAATTATAATTCACCTATGACTACTTCCGAAGGAATGGTTTAGTCCGTGTTAACATACACTGGCAGTGAATTTCAATCCCAATTAGGAAAAAAATAGGCTAAACTGATTAGGCGCGAAAGGGCTAAGAAACATTTTTCTATACAATTTTCCTGCACCACCTGTGGAAAACCCAAGGAGATGTCACCATATTGTTCGTCAGTAAAATATAAAATCTTTAAAAAAATTTCTTTTTTAAAAAATCATAATGTTATCTCAATTGAGACGAAATATAATCCAGGAAATAAGGTAAAATTTCTGGTAGGAGGCGTTGCAGTAGTAGTTGGGAAGATCAAATTCTCCGAGCATTAGATAAAAAATAGCAACGAAAATTAAGAAACAACACAATGACTACATACTTTTTGACCTATTATATGTTTTCACTACATATTTAACCTAAATTAATAGCAAGAAAAATACTTAATTTTATAAAATGCATATCACTACGGATGTAAGTGGGTATATTCCAACATTTTTTACAAATGTGACTTAAGGATATAGAATAATAAATGATATATTTAAATATAGTGACCGAAATGTAAATCTTAGTTAAACTAGTTTTTCTATGTTTATATTTTTTAGTAAAAGATTTGTAAGTATATTTTTTTAAATATGTAAAATTATTTAGTTTCATATTCTAAGCTTTAAAAAATTTAAGTGCAGTCTTTGCAGCCTCCACACTGAGGAGCAGACGCTGAGTCAACTTCGTCTGGCTTCTACCCTTCGACCTACCAGGAGCAAAAATCATTGCTCCAGCCAGTGCCGCTCTAAGGATCATTGTAACACACAAGTCCTTCCACCACGTCAAGTCATAGTCGAAGGGGAGGACAAGAAGATATACTTAGGCTTTATGAATTTATTTATCTCACAGAGATTCTTACTTATATAAATATAATAAAATATTAGCCATCTTGATAGTGAAAAGTCTCGTGTATTTTTGTAAGTATTATATGACAGCAAATTTTTGAAAAAGTATATGAAATCCATGGGGATACATTAGATTGTTGATTGAACTTAGCGCATGAATCATCAAAAATTAAAATAATACTTCAGCTGTAAAATTCTTTCCCAGACACTAGTCCCACCTTCATTCAACAATTACGTAGGTTATTTTACTTTCAATTATTTGCTCGGTTGTTCTTTAAGTAAAATTCCAACCTATAACAAGTGTGAAGCTATCCACCGTTCACTTCCAATTAGAGGATGATTTCCCGACCCGGATTTTTCCACCAAAAATGAATATGCTTATGCTGATAATTAATGCAGTTACAAGGATGGACTACAGGCCAGCGGTTTATATGCAAATAAGTAACAGGAAATTTCATCTGACATGAACAATGCAAACGTAGATTGATTAGCGTACGCGAAAATTGTGTTGTTCGGTTGGAGATGAGTTGCAACGGTGCAAACAAAAAGATCATAGCACAAAAAATATAATGCTGAGAAGATATAGAAAGGTCCATACAATTTGAACGTACTTCAAAGATGCAAACGAGCCTATTAATATTACTTTTTACCGCTTTATATTTTCAGCTGATACCACAATGTATAAATCTGATGTACCATAAATGAATTAATTTTTTAATCTAATCTTTAAACTGGATCGATTAAAACAGAATCTCAGGTTTTCGACAAAAATAAAAGCACATAATAGCGGAATAAAAACGGAAAGAAAACAGTGGAAAGAAAAACGGAAAGAAAACAGCATTTTTGCGACGGTTTTGAACGAAGATATTTAAATGCCTGACACCAAATAACGGAGTCTGCGGGACCTGATGCTAATATGGCCGAGTGCGAAAAAAATAATCAATAAAATTTTAAGCAAAAATAATAAATTGGACATATTTCATCGGTTTCATTATAGAAAAATAACAATGTAAGTCATAAGTTTAATAAAAGGTAGAATCCACTTAGTTTAATGAAAGAAATCGATTATTTCCAGTTTTATTTGTTACTAAAGTTGACATTTATCTTTATTCCTTCAAAAGATACATTCAGCTAGAGCTAAAAAAAAAGTAATAGGCCGTGTTTGTCGCTACAGATATTCGAAATTTTTTGCCCAAGCAAATGCTTCACAGTAAGGAAAATAACTTTCTGGATAGCGATCTAAAATCCACTATATTTTCCATCAGAATTATCTCTTCTTAGTTCGTATTTTCTTAGTATCAGTTTGTTATTTTCGTTATATAAGGCGTAGTGACAAATAGGAGAGTGGGCGAATAAAGGCTATTGAAATGTGGATCCGGCGAAAGATGGAAAGGATAATTTGGAGTGATAACGTGAGGAATGAGAAGTTTTTACAGCAAGTGTGGTAGGACGTAATACGGATGAAAACCGTTAAAAAGATGGAGAAACTGGGTGGGATACATTTGAGGAGACTGAATTTGGAAATGAATGAATTTTAGAGACCTGATAAAGAACCCAGTAAAGGGAGGAGTGGAGGTAACGGCAAAGAGAGAAGGAAGGAAAGTGAAGATTTTGGACGAGTTGAAAGTGATAGAGGAACTCCAGATTAGGGCACAAGAAAGAAATCTGTAATACCATCGACGCCAAAGACCTGCTGTAGGGCAGAAAACTGGCGACAATGACATAAAACGTAGGTATTCGTAGAAAAACGTCGAACAATCAAGGACAAATATTTCAATTGTCATTGAATTAAAAATTCTGAGACGACTTCGTTCAAACCGGAACTAAGCAAGGAAGATAAATGCATATTTTCTACGAGTAGCGACCAACAAAGGACAAAGCATATTAAATGAATCGATTGACGGAAGAAAAGTCCACCATATAGCAGGAAAGATAAGCGAATATTATTATTTAAAGAGTCTTTGACTTATCATTCCTCAATGAGGAATGCTTTTCCTCGAGTCAAATCCTCCCTCGGGATCTTTTCATCCTTTTCTCGCTTTCTTTGAGAAAGAAGCCTGATACCCTTAAGGACATAAAAGCGCTTGTCCTTAGAGATAAAGTAGAGATCCTGTTCTCGAGGGCCTACCTCATTTTTTGCCAAATGGAAGAGTGACTTCAAGAGAGAGAGGGGGGTTCTTTGAGGCGTATTGGCATAGAGGAGTGAGTCAGGAGATGAGACTTATAAGGACCAAGAGGCGAGAAAGGAACAAAAACAAGAAAAGGCCGCGAGAAGGAAATTGTGAGACCGTGGTAGGGGAGAGAGAAAATGAGTAAAAAGTAGTGAATGTCGTGCTAAACAATGTGAGCGCCGTGAGTCACTATACGAGGCACGTCCAGATGGCAAGACCAAGGCATTAAATAATTTGTTTTTCATAAACTATAAATACTTCGAGAGAAATTGGAATAAAGGAATTATGCGGAAATATTGTTTAAGAAAGCCCTACATGGTTACGAAACATAATTTGAGGGGAAAAATTAGCCTATTCAAATCGAGGAAAAGGCAAATGAAATAGCATTAAAATAAAGAACGACGAAATGGATAGAGGAAGGTGTAATTATTTGGGGTCTTCTTATTTCAAGATTTTCCATCTACGGTTGTTAAAGAAATTGTCCCGAATAAGATATATATATTAAATAGGCCGATTTTTGGAAAAAAGCTTCCTTCTTTTATCCTGCTGTCATTGTGAAAAATGGAGAAAATGTAAGTCAATTTCACCCCCTGTGAAAATGATATCAATTAACTTCTCCTGAAACAACATATTTACTATTGAATGTGTATTTTTTCCTCATTCTAACCAATCACTTCGGTTTGTATTTTTTAATGCCCTGTCTGCTTTCCGATTACAATGACTCACCTCGCCCTGAAAGCATTTTGTGTGATCATGAATGAATACTTACCCTTCTCCCACTCGTTCCCTCCTTTGTTGATGGCATCTCAGTCACTAATACCTTCCACGAAGAAATTCTCAATGAACAAATGTCAATTGGTACAGTATAATTACAATATTCAAACACTGAGGAAAATTGCTGCCTTCAATCTGTACTCCTCCAACGGATAAAGAAAATAAATTCTTGATTATGCCAGTTATTTTACTAGATAGGGGTTCATAACCACACTGCCAAATTATATAATTCGTTTAGAACTTTGAAAGAACTTCGAACAAGTAAAAATTGACGCCTCTCCCAATCCTACTGTAGCACTTCATTCTTAAATTTATTACTGGAAAAACTACAGTAATCGCATCTTCTCTAGAATTAACCCTTTTGAGGGCTGGAGTGGAGAAACTGCGTCGGGCATCTACATTCTAGTACCTATACTATCATTTTCTGTGCAATTTCGCTTCCCCACTAAATAGTACGAGTTTCGCCAGTGAGGCGTGCTGTATTCCTAAATAAATATTCCTGTATGTCACGTCTTGAGGCAAACCTGAAGATCTTGGAAAAGACCACCTGATTCTTCCACTTTCTTAATTCAATACGGAAATGAAAGTAGTGCGATTCATAAAATAAATAAAAAATTTAATGTTCTGAGTTAAAAAATAATGAACACCAAATTGTCTTTCTGAATCTTAGAAGGCAATGGAAATATTCATCATAATATTTCGAAAAACTTGCGTCGAAATAAAAAAATAAATTTAAAAACAGGGCATTCGGGACAGAAAACAGCATAGACGTGAAGAAAAGATAAGGAATGACCAAATAAAGAACGCATTTTTGAATGGTAAAAAAAACTTACGTTTGAAGACCGACAGCATAGGAGGTTACTTAATTACTGTTTAGAGTTCCTATAAATGAGAGATGTAAATAATGTGTTGTTTATACGGAGATATAAAATATGTAGAAGAAGATATAAAATACGTAGAAGAAGTTTAACATGTTAAATAAACGAAGTAGAAGAATTGCAATATTTGGCATCCAATTTGTCATATAAGGCTAGATAATTCACGAAAAACTCGTGTGAATATTTTTATTTAAATACTGATCATCATTTGAGAGAACATTATTTCAGATAGTGGTGTTAGAGAATTTAAGTGAGTCATTTATGTTGGTATTTTTACATCCTATTAAGGGCTTAATTTTTATGGTTAAATAACTAATAATAAATAGTATATCCAAAGACGAATTGGTAAGGGCAGTGTAATTTTCAGGAGATTACGGGAATAACGAGTCAGATGAATCTAATTCTGTGAAAAGAAACAAACATGTGTGATAAAAAATTTATTCGAAGCATTTTTTTCATATACTTTATTTCATTCACTATGGTTTCCCGATGATAGTTTGAGTTTCCGGTTAAACTCGAATAAAAGCTTTAACCATAGACTGAAAGCATGAAATACACAAGAATTCTATTTTAATAGTTTTTTATTGCAAAGTTTTATTATTATAAAGAAAATGAATTACGTGAAAGAACATTTCCACTCTAGACTGCATAACAGACCTGTAATCTACAATGAAATCGAAAGCACCCTTTTGCTGTACTATTATCAGCTCTATCACTGCCTTTATTACTGTTATTGCATTCAGTGTTCCCCTCAAACTCATAAATCCGAACTGATCTTTGGTTGATAATTCGTTTGCCATTTCTTATTTTTTTGGATTGGCTCCTAAAAATTCCTTCGGAGCACATGAAACCAAATTAAATTTCCAGAAATTATCATATTCTGCAGCTTTTCTTTCACTGGTATCAGAACTAATATCAAACTAACGAAGCTCACATTACTTCCTCATATATTTAATTTATCTGACATTTCGCATCATTCAATAAATTTATATGATGAGAAAAAGAAATAACGTACTACGTATTTTTTAAATAAGATTTTCAACCTGGTGCGACTAGTTTCAACGCTACGGCGTCATCTTCAGCTAGATGATAGTTATGCCTAAAAATATAGAATATAATATATTTGATATTTCTAATCATTGAACTATTTTTTTAAACTTAAGTTAAAAAATCCAATTTCTCTTTGTGATATTTTATTACCGTTTATTTGCCTAAATCATACTGCAGTCTAGTTCACTATACGGTCTTACTTACAGGTATGATCTTAGTCGCTCCTTCAACCATGTGGTTCACGGAGTGATTAACCACCTTGTCTATTTCCTCCATCTACAGGATACCCGTTAACAGCAACTTTAAATCAAAGAGAGCCACGGCCATTTTTACTTCTACCAATGTTATTATTATACTGCTGACTGAGCCAATATTTTCCTCATGCTTAACTGATTTTTTTTGTTCAGAACAAGGTCTCCTACTCTTATTTCCTCTCCTTTACTATAAATTGAATTGTTATTATTCATTCAGTAATCCCCTCAATAACTTTATTTTACTTTGAAACATTTTCATACTTCAAAAATGAACATCGATAATTTTTCTTTTTTAAATTAATACAAACGTACACTGTTGAAAAAAACGTAATTCGTAAAACGTAAAGTAAGTAAAACTCTCTCGTGGCAGTGGAAGACACTAGGAAAAAGCTAGAAATTTTTAATAAGGTAGGAACTCTTTATATATTTCGTAAAAAAGAATAAAAATAGACAATATGGACTAAATATTCCGTATTAATACTTTTTTACTCTCGCATCCTTTAAAATTAAAATACCAAAAAAAAGAGCAATCGCTTTTGTACAAACGTGATTGCTTATGCTTGTCGAGATAACTTTCAACTGGAATTTATATATCGTGTGCAACGATAGATATGTATTTTATTTCTTTCCTCCTGGAAATCCGTCTTTAAAGTATATTCTTTAACTATTATGATAGATTAATGTAGTTAATGCTTGAATTTTGTAGAACCAAATATTTTGAATGCATTCCAGAAACGGATAAACGTGGATAATACATTATTGAGTACCTACATTTATCACTTTAAAAAGGGATTTGTGATTATATACATATACGATATGTTATGTACCCGATGTATTTGTTACCGATATAGCCGATCTTGTTGACATTTATATCACTCCTTTTCAAGAAAACTTTAATAAGTTGAATTTACAGATAAAATCCAGGTCTTATGCTAACACAAATGCATTCATCACTGTAAGATAAAATGCTTCCTTCATTAAATAAATTATTTCTAGAATACCAAGTGACGTAACATGTCAAAACACCATTACCCTTAATCACCGTATCAAAGAATTTGAAAACTTTGAACTCTAACGTTTATTCTCCTAACCGTGGCTATATAAAAAAACATGAAACAATATAATGACAAGAGAACAAGTTTTCTCGATACACAAAAACTAGATTGTCGGAAGAAGGGGGGGAATGTCAACGATGGCATTATCTAAATGGAAGAAGAATGGCTCAAAATGAAGAAATTGAAACCAGCAAAGTCGATCTAGGAAGAGTCTGATAGTAAAGAGAAGAGGAAAGATAAGAAGGAGATGGCGGAGGGAGGGAATGAAGGCGGATGCGGCATGCTTAGAATTCGGCAGCTTGAGGGTGATAGTTGAGAGAAAGATCCAATCGAATAACTGAGCCCTAAAATAAAATATACTCCCCTCCAACTTGAAAGCGGAATAAGGTGAGGTGATGGGAGGGAAATATTTCGCGCCGATGCCAGAGGAAGGAAAAGATACTAGAGAGAAGGATACGACTCTTTTTTCCGCGGGAAACTATAAAAATTTCCGTATGAGATAAGCCTGCGGAGGAGAGGGTAAAAAAGGATATTTTATAGAGAGATAGTCGGGAATAGAATGCAAAGAAAGAAAGGAAGATTTGGGAAGTGGGAAGGAGACGCACTTAAAAAAAGGGTGGAGTCGTGGAAAGAGAGAGAAGTTTCTTTATGCGCCTGGAAAATGTAGTTACCCAAAAAACTTCTTTTTTTCCTCCCTTCCCTCCTCCCGTCCATTTTTTTAACGAGGAACAATTAGAAGGACTGCTTGTTGGGAAATGGGGATGGGGGAAAAGGACTTGAATGAGTCGCAGCGGGTGCGTCGAGATGGGAGTGAGTAAGGGTCCGACTGAGGCGAGAAGAGGATGGGGGAAGGAGGGGCGGAAATTGGTGACGGGGTTGGGTTTTAGGGGGGAGGTGAGGGGTAGTGGCTCGAAGGGGGAAAGACGGCGTTGATAACGACCTGAAAGCGTTGATCCTTCCATGATCCTTCTCGCCCCCTTGCATCGAAGAACTCTCGGAATAATCTGCGGAAGAGAGGGGAGAAGGGATACTGTTATATTCGCCGGGGTAAGGAGGGAAGAGCGAGGTTATGATAAGTGAAGTGGCTCCGGATAAGACTGCTTTCCTTCCTTCGAGAAAAATAGAACCGCCTGAAGAAGAAGGGAACAGAAGGGAGGATACCCCGGTCACAGAGTGCGGGGGGATAAGAAAGAAAACTAAAAAAGATTTTACAACTCCTACTTCTACACGCCAGAGAAATGGTCGATTCCTCGTCCTTACTGAGCCTTCTTACAAAAGGCCTCCACCCCCTTAACAGATCACAGGGACGCGTAGGACTTTATGCGAGGTGCAACTTTGAAAGGAGATCGTTCCTCCTATTCCAGCCTAGTCTCGGAGAAAAAATATCAGAACCTTAGAATTTCATAAAATTATGATAAAGAGAAAATATATCTTTCCAAGGATGAGGTCTTCCTCCACCGTATTCTTACGCCTATTCTTTCATTCTACTAAACTAAGTTAACTTCAGGTATAGGACAAACATAATTTTTAATTTTTTAAGTTAAAACCATCTAGGTTAAAAACCTACATCCTTCTTCTTCCTATAGCACTACAGCCTAGTATAGACATTTATTTTCTCTACAATAAAAAGTACGAAACAATTTATACAATTCCCCCTATTCGTAGTAAAAATGTTACACAGTGCAATAACAACGAACTCATATTCACACAGTTTAAAAGAAGCAAATGTCCAAATTTGTCCGTGATAGAATACATATTCAGTAAACTCCCAAGGGTTCCTTGGAACTCCTTTTATTATACCGCCCTCGTATATCGTACCTTATACGTTTTGTTATATATTAATTTATACTGATACCTTATTTATTTATAATCAGCCTACAATATCTTAAAAATTATTTAAAACCTTTCTTTGCCACTTGCCGACACCAGCTTCATTTCCACTGTTCAAAATAGCTATACTAAGAAAATAATCACTGTTGACAATGATTAAACCCTAGATTTAAGAAAAACTGTCCGAGGGAAAATTTTCGTTAACGATTAGACCCTTTAATTTTCATTTGGCATATTTCATAGCATTTGCTTGAAAATAATAGTTTAAAAATTTTCATGGTGACCGTGTGCACAAAATAATTGTCATAGATCACGGGTCTTCAAGAGAGAACCAACAGAAAGTTAGCTCTGCCACACAGAGGCAACTTAGTGGAGAACCAGAATCAAAGCATTCATATATAAAGTAAATATTATTTGTAAAGGTTGAGCCACCCCTTGAGTAAATCCTACAGCTTGTAAAAATCTGGCATTAGGGGAGACGGGCATTGGCCCACTGTGTTTTTGCGTGGAATTGATGGAGCATGAATGGGAGGGAAAATCCCAATACCAAAAAATCAATCTTTAAATATGCTCGCCAATACAATAAACATAAGAAGGAAAAGTTATCTGGTCTTAAGTTATCTGCCAATTGGTAAATTATAGAATGGATGGCATAATACCTGCGTCTTCTCATTTACTTCTTGTGTTTTGTGGTTGGAATCACACTAGCGAGTTGCGATTATACAAGCTCGTATTAAAACAAGCAGGGAACAATGTTACCCAAAGCGTTCTTTCGCCGTCAAAATAAAATATAAATGGAATCTAACTCAACATTAAACCTCTATATATCATTACGACGAGAATTATGTATGGGAATGATACGTATGTTGTAAAAGAGAGTTTCTTCTGCCATAGGAATACCACCACATTAACGGCGTTTCCAAGAGAAACAACACGGCTCGTAAGCTATAGACGAGATTGGTTGTACTTATTTACCGATATTTCAATAGCATTTTCGGCTACATGAAATTCAAATTCAAACACCTACTAATCTCAGTACTTGGGAAACCTTATTTAAGTGCTGTGGTGTACTGGATAACGTACATACCAAAACTTTATGGGAAAATGCAGGTAGCGCAAGGAAAGGATTGATTCTCATTTTAGTTGTTGCTGAGTTATCGCTCAAGTTACAAAATTATCACTTGTCGTTTCGTTTATTATACAAATTCAAAATCGATCGTAAATTTATATCACAGGAGTACCAAAAGTCGGGAAATATTTGTAATCAATTTATTTTGTATATACAAATACATGCCATTTACCGTCTTCATGATTTTATCAAATCGTTTTTAAATTGTAAATAACTCGATTGTATTAGTTATATAATGTTAAATAGTATAATTTCAAATGTCACTGCAAGAAAACTTGAGAGTTCCATTACGTATATTAAAATTTACGAAAACATATACGACTTCTTTAAGAGTTTGGCGGAAAAAAATCACAGGGGACTGCCGAAGACCAAGTTGACAAAAGTTGCTTGTCATCTTTACGTTCTCTTTATCATTAGTAGCAGTCAATGTTAGTCTTAGTAGCCTAGTAAAAATAATCTATAAATACCATTTTTAGCATGTGACTAAACGATCTTGGTCTTCTACTAACTTAGTTGCCTTAGTAGTGTCATTGAGCGGTAATTTATAAATACTAGAGTTTCAAGTCAACGAATAGTAGTGACTAAAAGCATTAGTTCTAGCTCAGCACAGGGCCCTTGTTTTTTAATGATCTGAGCGATTGACGAAATGTAAATAAATATTGATAAAATCGACTGACGAATTTGATGCACTTACGACAAAAATTTCCAAGGGTCTTGGAATTATTTTACCATCAAGTAATTGAAATCCTAAAATCCAATAAGTGCTTTTCACAAAAATATCATTTATATACAGGAAATCCGAAGCACCAACAGGGAACATAAAAGATTTAGCCGTCCGTTAGCGTTTAAAGCTACGGCGCTCCCAATGTCGAGACGTGGCAATCACGCCCCGTGGCGACCGGCCCTTGTTTACGGAGACGGAGGGCGAATCGGAGGACGACCGCGACAGAGAAAGGAGGGAAGGTTTATTTCCGTGGGCGGAGGACGGACCCTGGACTAGACGGCGCAGACTGACTGGAGAGGACACGGGAGTGGCGAGGCGTGAATGCAGCCGACCGGCGGGCGGAGGAGGGGAATCGAGAATTCGAGAGACTAGTAGTTCGATTTGGAGCGTCCCACGGAAATGTGAATTCACTATCGCAAAAGGGATCGATCATCGAAATACCGATTTGAAATGGACGGCATCCCATTTGTAGATTACGAATTCAGTTTTACATTTATGCGATGTAATCGTTCCTCCATTCTCCCCACATTAGTCATGGCCTTAGCTATGGACGTCCTTGTGGTATTCGCTACGTTTCAGGACAGAGCCGCTTCTGAGCTGAAGCTGTGGGCTTAGTGTACTACAACCAGCCATATATTCTACGTTATCTGGGTCATATATATTGTGTATTGTTTAGTGATAAGGAAGCTTACGGGGTAATTTAAATTAAAATGCACAGGGTAAATAAAACTTTGCAAAATCCACAAATTAACACTTGTTTATCATGACTCATTCATGGTAATTATTACCTGATGATGTTTACTAAATAGACGAAATCTGTCGTAATACAGAGTGTTATTTTGTGAAATTTGCGGAGTTTAATTTATACTGTGCATCATAAAGGTGTTCCATTTGGTGGAGCCAAAGGCGATGTCTTAAATTAAAATTATTTCCAACGCACATAATTAAGTAATAAGACCAAGAGTAGCCAGAGAGTCATTTTCATATTTGCGTCCAAACACCGATTTCACATTATATTCGTTCCTGATTAGTTGGAAATCCCAATGTAGAACCTTAGGAAAATTATAACTTGAGGACGATGCATCGATAATTTCACGGCTATTCCAAAAACCAATCGAAAATGTAACAACCGCTGCCGCGTTCAACCTCTTCGCATACCGATGGCCTTCGGAAAACGTCAAGGGGGGAAAGGGGAGGAAGACAATCAGCAGCCAGGAGGGGCACGGAGGCGAGGGTCACCGGGAGCGCTACGGGGAGGCGATTGGGAATGGTGTGAGAGACGCAGGCGGGACCTGGGGACCCCCGCGGTGTTCGGAAAGGTGCCAGAATGGGGGGGTGAGATAAAGAGGGGGCTTAGAAGGAGTATGCAGCAGAGAGCGGGGCGGCGACGGGGGAAGAGGGGTATCGGCGTATCGACACATTGACGGAGCGATCTCGGCAGCAAAGGAATCGGCTGTGCACAAACTCGGGGAGTGGTCTTTTGTAAAGCGGCCGAGGTGAAGTATTTACGACTGATGCAACTTGCCCAAACAGTTGCGCTAAGGGCGTAGGGGAGAAGGAGAGAAGAGGGGAGGTTGAGGG
>WURS02470644.1:0-13062 GCA_011762765.2 Rhinocypha anisoptera | reverse complement strand
GTCAACACGCGCGTGGGGACGCCGCAGGGTCCATCGTTTGGGGATCAGTGTGTGCTGGTTTTGTGGGAGGTGCCGACATGAGGAAGGAAGAGGGGGTGGGGACGGGGGGGAGAGTCCTTCCGTTCTCCGCTCCTCGACCTCCCTCTCTCTCTCTCTCGCGATTTTTAAAAGGATACCCCCGGTGTGGTTGTGTGTCCCGGGCATTCGGCGAGTTCGGCACGATCGCTCGCTCTCAGGGGTCGCACAAAAGCTCGTCGTCACGGTGGTGGATGTGTGTCCTCCCCCCCCTTCCCCCTCCTCCCCCAAGTGACATGGGATTTATTTCGATTTCATTACACCCAACATACGACTGTACGTACACTCACTCGGATATCTATGCCCCCGTGCGGAACGACGCCGAGTCCCCGTTTTTCAAAAGCGTCCCAGGGACGCTGTCGACGTTTGACCCAGTCGCTTGATCCGATGGTGGAGGACATTGAAAATAATAAATTTTCGCCTTAGAGAAATTCTTTCCCGAGGTGGTGGGAGGATGAAAAAAAAGGGAAAGGGATGATGGAATAGAAATTTTGGGCCGGACGGGGAAATACGTATTCGGATCCGAAAAATGTTTTATTCCGCGTGAATAAATATAAAATATTTTGAGAGATCCAAAATATTGTTTCGTTCACAGGAATTTCCAAAAAAATCTTATTTCATCGGATATTTGCTACGCATTAAAAAAAACTTTTTCCAAAACATTTATCGGAATGAGAGAGAACTACAATAATAACGCACCAGTTTGCCTAGTAGGGGAAAGTTGGACAAAGCAGAGTGCTTAACAAATAAATTATCATATTTCATAAACTAAATAATAATTATTTGTTCATTTTTAATGAACAAATGCTCCATCTTTCTGCTACAAGTTGACGACAACAAAAGAACATTTTAGTAAACCGAAACAAAGATATTTAATATTTACTTGCTTTATGTCAAGTACCCCGTTTTATCAGACCAGTCTGATAACGGGGTTCTAGGTTGTAGAATATATCTATAGGCCTAGTTGAACTAAATATTCTTTTTTCAAACATCAATATTTACTCTAGTTAAAAAAACACATTTATATGGTTCGTCATATACATCGTCAATACCAGCGCACTCTTCATGAGGCAATTAATTACATTTAAGCACTTCATCCACCGTTCTTCCGATTTGGAATTGGAACAAAGTTCATTGCAGTAAATGCAAGCGGTGTTTGTCTTCTTCCTATTCTGACGATGACTCATAGTTCTGGACGATACGGTTTCAGGCGTAACTTTGTGGAAGTCCAACATACTAGGAGTAATTGAAGTAACTTTGCAGTTTACACATGATAATTTCTTTAACACGGCCATGGGTTCGTAGCAAGACTACATCATCATACCTGATGATGTAGCCTGATGTATACGAAACCATGGTCGTGTTACATATATTATCGTGTGGAAATTGCAAAGTTACTTCAATTACTCACAGTTCTGTGCTAAAGCAGTTTTCTTTGACTTCTTCTCCCTGCCCTTTTTACATCTGAATTTCCTTTTGATAGACCTAGTCCTTCCTTGTTTCAAAGATGGAATCAGTTCTTCTTTGTAAGGAAGACTTGTCAGGATAGATGTCTTTCCTTTTTTTCTTTCGGTGGTCCCTTCTCTTTTTTCTACTCTTTTGGATCTGCTTTTATATCCTGTGGAGACACTTGGAAAGCTGAAGTTGAAGGTGCAGGTTGTTTTTGTACTGGTTAGATCGTGATGTAGATGGATCAGAAGTTATCTCGCTCGTAGCTCAAAAGTAGATTCCAGGGAACAGACAGTATCATTCTCTAACGATGTGTCTGTGGTTTCAACTGGTGTGTCAGTGGTTTCAGCAGGTTGAAACATCCAGTCAGGAAACACATCTTGATCCAAAGGAAATATTCAAGTCTTCCGGAAGCCATTGACTGCAGTTTCAAGGGAAGCAGCTTTCATAGACGCTGTTCCATACAGTCCTGCAACTTGATTGTGATCACGCTCCCATGGTGAGCATGAAGCCACTTCCTTGCCTCTTGAGAGTAGAAATTACTCCATTGTGCCATGAAAGCCACATCTAAGGGTTGCATCCGATGTGGTGTACAATGTGGTGGAAAGTATAAAAGATGGACGTAGTTTTCTCGAGCCATGTCAATTAGTCCAATGCTCTTGGTGTGTGTAGCGTGTCCATTCAAAAGCAGAAGCAGATTTGTGACCATGACTGTCTTTCTGTCTTCCTTTTATAGTGAGGCATAATAGCAGCAGCTGGACAAACATGAATTCGAACCCGCGACCTATGGGTTAGCCGGCGAGCACGCTACCCACCAGGCTATCCCAGTCGGCCCGAGCTTCCGAAGTATAATGTGATCCTTCTTTCGCCACCAAAGGAGAGCATTTTGGCGAATGATTTTGAACTATTAGAACGTGGTTTATATTCGTTTCTATTTTGAACTTTCGCTATTCGCTTGAACTATTTTGAACCCTCTGGGGACTGTGCTTCTCTGGCAACATTTTTTCCTCTGCTACTTAAAATGGAAGAGGCAGAACTTCGTTGCAGGGATAGAAGTGCGCATCCGGCGTTGGCGGTGACGAAATAAAAAATAAACGCTATGGAGAAACTTTTTGCGAAGATCGACGATTAATACTTCAAGAGATGTTGAGACAACATTACGTTGGGTCTCAGGGTGCTTCGAAAATAATGGACTATGTTCTACGCGAAACGAAAATAACCTCGACACGGCTGCCACATAATCTTAGTGACAGTAGAAGCATATTCTAGTGGAATGGCTCCAAGAAATGCTACGAATATTTGAATTATGCAATTCTAGACGCATAGTGGACATCGTCACGAGTGAGAAAACCAAGGATATAAAAATATGATTTCGAACAACACTCAACGGATTGGCTCATTTCAGACAACGGAAGTAAAGCGGTCACGCAGTGTCGGTAGAGAAAAGGAGACGATTTTAACCTCAAAAATGGACATAAGATCAACTTTCCTATAGGGGTACAAATGATATGATGCAATGGAACGGTTAGCATTGTGAAAGTTTTTGAGAACATTAGAGAAAAGTAACATAAAAATAAATACAAGGGATCTTATCTAGCACAATTCAAGCGCGCACAACCACCACATATTAAATTGTAGTTCCTAAAATAAACATTAGAAATACTGATAAGTCATCCACCTATTAATCCTGATTCGCTTTCCTCAGTTTTTTCTATTTCTTCCCGGAAGAATCTCTTACACGGAAGGTTATCCAACCCAGAAGATACTGCTGTAATACTAATTAATTACAGTAAAACACTCATGGAGTAATAGTATTTTCGTTTATGGAGTGCTTCGACGGCTACGGCCATTTCGCACCTCTTCACGTCATAGAAAAAACTCATCGGGACTAACTCAACGATTATTAATTAATAACCCTGGGCGAGATTCGAACCCGCGACTTTTGGGTTAGCCGGAAAGTACGCTACCCACCAGGCTAACCCGGTCGGCAAGACTCCTGGCAAACACTAAAAAGTGTCCTATGATACTATCAGTATATTGCATAAGTTTGAGCATGTCTTGGGTAATGCTTCGAAAGAATTCGGTACTTAAAACCTTTTTAGGACATTTTAATTCGTTGTGCGGCAAAACTTTGCAGTAGGCCACGTATTGTATTTGCTCCGCTTGAATCTGAAAGTCTGCTCACGAGTCAAATGATCGTCGAAAAGGCCATAAGATTTTTTTTTGTGTAGTAGAAACTGTCAATGGTCGAATTAAGTGCATTATAATATTTTTCTCTTTTCCATCCCTATGTCATATTTATACCTATGTCATATTATCCATACCTTTCCTGGTACTATTATTAATAATTATTTAATTATTTGTGAGGCATTGGAATTTTGGAGTGAAATGGTTCAATTTTAAGCGATGATGGTTTAAGCGAGCGACTTGGCAATGGCTGTAAGAAATATTACGATGAATTTCAGTTTAGAATGTTATATTTACCTTTGTTTTAATTAGAATTTTACGCCGGTAATCTTGATGGAAGCAACATTAAAACTACGTTTTGATGCATTTTTTCGTATGTAATAATAGATAATTTCACTACGATAATTCACATTGATGACATTTTCGCTGGGCATCACCACTGAAACCAGCCCGAAGGTCGTTGGCTTGGTGAGTGAGAATATCGCTCACTTCGTAGTACGATAAGTCCTATGGCTTGTGAAATTCACACATGAAGTTGTATAGCCAACTTCTTTCCTAGTGCCGGTTCAGGTTTCCCAGGAAGTTGTGGTCCCCCGAATATCACTGGGCATCTGAGGATTTCCTGGGGCGACGTAGTAGCTTCACAGGTGAATGGTTTGAGGACTGAACGAAAGTCTTGGGTTCAAATCCTTTATGATTCTTCTTGATGGAAGGTTTAGTCACCATGTGAGTTTTACCCTCGCATATAAAACAATTCAATTAGTTCTGGTCAATTAAAAAAAAATGTATAATCTATTGTTATAGGTACTTTTACTGCTCTAAAGTTCATTTTGATAGAAGAATCACTGCCGTTTGGGTGAATAATCTGTCGGTATGAATGAGAAATTAAATATTGAGGCTTTAGTTATCAATTATGGTACTCAAGGTCTCTAAAGTTTTTATGGGGGAAGCGAGAAGAACGTTTTCACACCACTAATCTCTTCTGGTAAACTTCAGTCAATTTTGGAGTAAATAGTACTTGGAGAAATTTTGGATCAATTTCTTCGGATTGTAAACAGCTCACAACATATGAATTAATTGCACGCAAAATAAATCCGATAAATGTTTTGGTTTCCGTAAAGGGTGTTTGTATGCACGAGAAAATTGAAGTAATTTTATAGCAAATGGTGAAATCTATTCATATTGCTGCAACCATGTCTAAAACCCTTGTGTTTTAAATCCCTCTGATGCTCTTTCCCCTATTTTATTTTTTCAATAGTACTTTCGTATAACGTTTCCAATTTTTGGATAATATTCATATTGACTTTTATGTTTCCTAAGCTTTCTTATAAGATTTCTGTAAATAGACATAAATAGGTTGAGCTCCTATCTAAATGTTATTTTTTTTCTCAATCAAATGAGTGGCAGAGAACAGATGGTTGATGATGGATCCACCAGCTCTGAATCCATCCTGTTCTTCTTCCTATTAATCGTTTTAAATTTTATTCTTCAGAGTATTTATGTATATTCTGCCGTTAGTAGTGATGACTATCATTCCCTTGGACTTATCAAATTAAGGTGTAAAAGCATTAAAAATGGCAAGAGTCAGTCATGGAAACTCGGTAGGTAGTCCAATCACTGACCTGGTGAAGAACTTGAGAAGACCTCAACCGAATCAATCATACGAAACAACCAAATCCTTAATTAATTAGAGCTGATATTTTCTTACTAATCGAATGCAAATATTTTTGCTTATCCGTTCAGTGATACGAATGATATTAATCTTAGTGATAATTTGAATTAAGAAATCGTCTTCGGCTCTACTGTGTAAAGCTCCTTCATGATCCACAATATTACTTAAACTTTGCATTTCCGACAACTGGACCGGTTTCGTTTGCATTGTAAACAGCATCAGGTCGTCGGACCTGATGCTGTTTACAATGCAAACGAAATCGGTCGTAATAAACCAGCGTTATTTTGAGGAATTTCTAAGTGTTATTTATCTTCTGCATCCTGAACATTAAGATTATGACATTAAAGACACTGATTCCTAACATTTATGTTACTCCAATTAAAGAAAGGTCACATCAATTTGACATGCCCAGAACCTTTTATACGTACAAGTATTACTATATTTAGGATATTAACGTTCCCATTATAAACTCAAGGATGATACTATAGTTCAATATTAACTTTCTTGCAAAGCCAACGTGAAGCCGTAATGCAATGGTATGGTGCCAGTTTTCGTATGTAAAGCCTATTTGATTTCCAACTCCTAATCTCTTGAAATATACCAATTTTTTTCTGATATATGACAAAGTTATATTGTATTCTTATCTTGGCCATTGTACGTCAAGCGATGTGATTATTTAGAAAGAGACATCACAAAAACTTGAATCCTTTTTATATCTTTGAAAAATATCTTTAAATTTTTGGTTTTTGTACGTGTTTATTCAGGTGGCAGATAAATTTAGAATGGAATGCACCCATCACTCAAGAATAAGTACGGCAGTAGTTTCTGCGGCGGGTCCTCTGTGAATAATAGGTTATCTTTCTTCGCATGCTCCTCCGCCCCATCCGCTCGGCTCCTCCCTAACCCAATCACACGCGAAGGCCCTTTGTCCCCGATGCCTTCCATCCTACTCAAACCGACCCCCACCCCACCCCCTTCTCCCGCTATGACGAATGCGAGGGACTGCCCGGGGGTCCCTCCCTCCCACCCGGTTCAGCTTCCTCGCCACGGCTTGCGATCCATGCAGTTCACTTGAACTTCGTGCCCTTCGACCCTCGGGGGTCTTTGCGTGAGGACGCACATCCCGCTTCGTAAACAGATAACTCGGTCGAGGAGTTTTCCACGACGACCCACAAAAAAAACCTTTACGAGTCTTCACGTCTAAATCTTTCCTGGAGTCCTCATTCCTTTGAATCTAGAGGATGATTATACGGTCACTATCTACGCTAGACGATAAAGATTCCTACATTAGGGTTTTGAAATTAAATAATTTACTCACGTTCAAAATGGACATGATTTTACAATGAATTTTTTCTTCCCACTCTAGGCATTATTTGTTCCGATTAATCTTCACGAACATTTTCAATGGGCATGGAATAAGTAAATAAACTTTGCTTTTCCACTTAGTATTTATTCACTAATAGTTAGTTTCGATACACTGTAGTATCTTTAGGTGGTCTTCACCAGAAGATGTTACAGTGTAGTGACACTAGTAGTGAATGAATACTATAAAAAAGTATTACAAGTATTAAGCGGAAGAATCAAAATGACTTAAGCGGTCAACTCACATTAATACCTATTTACTGCTATAACTACCCGTAAGTGGAAACACAAATTATATTTATTGAATTATGTCAACCCAACAAATAACCTTTCCGCGAAGTAAAGGACTCTTCAATCTGAATGACAAGTTCCTTTCCATTTGCCGCCTATGGTTTCCCACGAACATATGATGCCCAGAAAATCTCTCAGCTTGGATTTAGCTAGAAGTGTCGCTGGGACTTGAACCCCGGATCGGTTGCAATGAACTACCACGAATTCATTTACTAATTATAGCCTAAATATAACAAAATATAAGTTTTTATTCCTGCGTGTCATCATTTCTTGCAATCGAGCAACATCTTATCCTAAAAATCTTTCATTCTGTGGATAGGTTGTCTCTTTTTGCACTCTCAAGGTCATGGAAAATATAGATAATGGGTAAGACACTTTCCCTGGACGATTTTTGCACCTAGTCTCTTCAATTGAAACGGAACATTTTGGGGATTTTCTATTTCTTCCATTCATAAAAGTCGTTAGAGAAATTGCACACTTTTGATATTGGGGGCCTTGAGGGTGAATTCTTTTAAGCGAAGTTGACAAAACTCGATTTTGCATCTGTTCCGTTGTTATGTTTTTTGACCTGGGTAAACATGTGTATGCACGAGTAAAAATTAAGACAGGAACTTACGTTAATAAATAAATAGTGACTTTTTACCGGGTGAAATAATGGAATGCTATTACTTTACAGCTTTTTAAAATTAATGTCAAAATTAAATTGTTATAGGAAATATTGATTTAAACTTTTCGGAATTCACAAAATCACAGGATACTGAAGACAGCTTAGGTAGGAGATGGAGTGAAATTTGGAGATACTTGGATAACTGCTGGGGCGAAAAGAGCAATCGGTGGATGTTGGAATTTTAAGCAGTATTGCTTTCAACCATAAAAAATTATAAGATTACATTTAAGAATAATTTTTGAAATTAAGAATTAGTGTACCTACCTCCTTAAAACTTCTTACTGTAGATTTATTTACTTATCCCCTCCACCCTTTAAATTAACAAATAATCCACCTTACTCTTAATTTTTCTTTTTTCGATTTTCTTCTTCAATTCAGAAATATTTTAAGTCTACCACACTATTTCATGAACGATGAAGTGTTAGTTCCAGCATCTAGGTTCGAAGCGAATTAAGAAACCTTGTTCGTGGACATCCAAATATAGTAGGAAAATGGGTTTTTGAACTAAAACGTGACTTTCGTTGACCTCATGTTTATCGGATGCCAGAAGAGTGACTAATATTCACTACAGAAGACAAACAAGGTACTTTTCCACGCACATTGTTGACCCTACTGTATGGGTGACAAATGCTTCATTTCCTTCAGGGATCACGAACTGATTCACGCAATAACTCATTTTATCAAACCGCAAACAGAAACTTTTCTCGTAAATCTCGTAAAGCAGTGATTCATAAATACCTCCTAGCAAGATATACGCCGATTTACCTTGTAAGATCAACATATCTCCGTTTATTTTCACCGGAGTCATTTATGAGTACGTCGTGGAGTTGAGACTATTAGAAATGTTATTTTACCGAATCTTAAATAAAATAATTCTCTCTAAATAACAGCAACATACCTTGGTCTGGTACACGTTCCCATGTTTACTTTGGAAATATTTTGAAAGTGAAAATTGGAATATGCCCACAAATGATGAGGATCCAGTTGGTGGCTCACTATCCCTTCAAGAAAAATGTCATTTGGAATATGAATGGATATGAATCTCTATGTTAAAGGTATTACTATATTAATACTCGGAACACCTAAAATTTTAAAGTGGGAAAAACTTTGGAAGAAAGAGAGATTGGACATATAAAACAAATTTTTAGTAATTTGAATGTTTTTTCGCGAAATTATTGTTTTTCTTCATGTCTATTTTAATCCGTTTAGTATTTTAGTTTCGAGTGACATTTCGCTATTACTCTAATTTAGTGTGCCTAGTTCTCCCAAAAATAAATTTGGAAGGAGATTTTGACCATGTGGGTATGATTCCCAGAAAAATTGTTATGCATAAGGTTAAATGTATCTTATATTCTCCAGAAGAGAGGAAAAAACAAGGATAATAACACTTTATGACGGAGAAACATAACATATCTCTTCTCTCAAAATTAATGTAAACACATTTTGAACTTGAATAGTACTGGCTACTTTGAAATATTTTCGATTAGAGAAGTTTCTACCTTGAGCTATTTTTGTAATTGTGGATGCAATGCCTTCTCAAATTAGGAAGAAGTTGACTACATAAGCTCTCGACGATGTTTGATTCCAACAGTAATTTCTGAAATATTTCACTGTCAACAGAATACTTTTTCTCGAATTTCTCGAATCTCGAACACTAAAATTTTCTCAAAGTCAGAGCAACGGTAAAACCCCTATCCGGATCTTGACGAGGGTGGTTTCTTTGTATCATCGCCATCATCAGCTCTTCATTACAGCATAGGTATACAGCATGTGTATGGCAGGTCTCCATGTTGACTTATCATCTGCTGACCTGTTCATACCTTCCTTCGGTATTTCCGAACTCTTTTTTCATCAGCTCTTCCCCACGGTTCATCCTTGGACTAAGTGTATAGTTCTTCCCTATAAGGCATCTACCGATATAATCATTATTAAAACACCCGTCACACGTCTATTCACTTTTCCTTTCCTTATGTATTTGCTTTCTCTATGATGTTGCCAAATTTCTGTAAGAAATCCGGCACCAATTTAAGGTTGTTTTATGCCCCCGATCGTAATAGTTATAATACAAGGTTATTCTCTTAAATTTCTTAATTATATAATATATGAGCACAGTAAGTTTCCCTTTCCTCGTTGATTTTCCTTTTACCCACTTAAATTTTCACCTTGAAGTAACGCTATCTTCCCATCATCTCATGTCACCAGTAAATCTCTCATGCAGTATTTTCTCAACCATGACTCTTCTTATCATCATTTGCCAAAATCAAGAAAACAATTGTCTCATGGTGTCGCAAGCTATAATGAAACAACATTTAGAATATAGCTGACAATGTATGCTACTTAAGAAATATCCTTTGTTCCCAATTCTGGGAAAATGAAAACGAAAGAAATATAAATTGAGCAGTTCTGCCGTGTATAGAAATTAGGAATCAGCATTGTTAAGATGTACTCGTAAACCCTAAATTTCATCATATCGAGGCTACATTAACACTGCCATATTTTTCATGTTTCTCTTGATATTTCATTTTACATTTAAGAAAAAGAACACTCGCCAATAGTTATACAAACAAAACCAACTTCCTGTTTCTCATTATGTTAACTAGCAGCGTAGAATTATACTCTGTAGTAGTACCTATATGCAGAGAGAATAGTTAAATGCAGTTTGCCAGTTCTCTAGCAAAGAAATCTCTCTCAAATCTCTCTAGTAAAAGGAACGAGCACCAGTGGCGATCGTCGAGAAATTGTGTCATTTATAAAGTCTATGTGCGAGTCAAAAAATTTCCATTTCAACGGATAAATATATAAATAGTCAGGTGTCATGTTTAATCCCATCTTTCCAATACATATTTGGAGACCCTTAGGTACGAAGATTATTTTCATTTAAACATTCCTTCATAAAAGCTTTTTAGTTATCATGCATATGTGGACGATATCTTTCATGTACGGATAGTATATGATTCTGTCATTTTTGAATCCACTGAATAATCTATATATACACGGCACTCTCCAAATCAAAACTTGGGGGTGTGGAAATAAACGACATATGTGAAACATGTACAATCTGATGTATAAATCACGAAGTACATAATGGTTATTAGTTATCATTTAAGTCATTACCACATGGTGATGAACATGATATAGGCAATAAGACCAATTTAAACGAGATGAAAATAGAATTCACAAATAATTTTCTACTGAAGCTGAACAGTAATATATATAACATAACAAAAAACAGTGAATTCATAAGTGATAATGTGTAACAACCAGCTATACGAAATACTGATAGTTAGTACCCAATCCTTGGGACCCATAAGAGGGGTCATTACACGCAATATACTCGAATGATATAATAGCATCAAATCACAAGCGAAGTGTAAGTTGGAGTTTCTTTAAATGACGTAAACCATGTCAATAAAAAAGCTATAAAAATCGGATTGTCATACCATCGAAAACACGTAACACAGATTAGATAATACATCAAAACTCAAGAAAACACTTTTTAAAAAAGTCTAAGGTCATTTTTATTCTACAAAACCTCTTGTTGACGCCAGTTTTTGACTCCAATAAGAAAAAATAATCAGATACAATGAAAAAGATTGCGTACAACAAAGAATATAACTAAAATTAATCAACATTTTATGCAAGCAAAAATTAAATCAACTGGCAAATTAATTGGAAAAAAAGGAATACATTTTCTAATTAGAATAAAAAAACTCAGCTCATGTATCATAATAAAAATCTATCATTCCATTTTGGGAAATATACCATCTAATTTACTACTAACACAGACCACAGGTAAGGAAAGAAATATTCCAACACACGATACTTTGTCGCAACTGAAAATTGTATCTGAAAAAACTTTACTTAAAGAAAATCAACTGCACCTATTACTTAAACTATTCACCTTTCCCGAGTGTGCTCTCCACACACCTCCCCCCTCTCCATAGCTCTCACGACAAATGTGTTGGACACCCGATCCAACCTGATCCACCCCGCTACCTATCTCCCCCCCTTCTTAGTTAACCAGCGCTGCTGCCTGCACCTGCCTCGAGGTTCATCGCTTCCCCTCCACTCTTCACCCCGATGTGTCTGTCGCTACGGGGTCTTCCCAACCACAACCTCCCAAGAAGCATCCTCCGCGAAACCTAACCCTCCGATAAAGCTGTACATTTTTAAACACAGACAGACCTGTGATATATGATACAAACCTATGTATTTTTATTAGAAATACATAACTTCACATGAAGTTAGAAACCCAACAGGTTTAATTTTGGAATCGAAAGGGAGAATTGGATTCAACTCTCCTGAAGCTAGAGTGAGGCATACATCTACGGGTGTTAATGCAAGAGTAATGCTTCTATCTGAAAAAATAGATTACTTGCATTTTACATTGAAGTTGTGAATACGGAAAACTAAGGTTTTTGGGTGCTAAAGCATAATACTCCTCCCACACGCCCCCCCTGCCGCACGCCCTTGTGGTGGATTGCAGGGTAATACGTAGAAGGGTATTTTATCAGCTGTTCGCTGCGCTCATTCCATAGTGTAATAATAAAGTAGGTGTGATTTATTTCCTTAAATAGTTAACTATTCCGACCTAAATAGGTAAACAAGATTTTCTTACAGTAACTTATGCTGCGGAAGTTACACAATCATTTTTATCCATGACCTGCAAATTTCATTCAAACGCACTTCTGTAAAAATCCACTACGGCACATTTACATGTCTCTCTTGAAAGCTAGAGAAGATTTCATTACGAAGCTGATCTATTATTAATGAAGGACTATCATGTCTCAACCAGTTTTCATCAAATAATACGTCGCATGCGGAATCGTGGATTTGCACTGTCGCTCAATGTTGACGATGGCCTTGCATTTACCCGAACTTTCTGGTACGCAACGCGATGTCAACTCATGTGAACGATGACACAGTGGTCCCTTTGCAAATTTCTTCTTTGATACATCCACATACACCCTTATACGAGCACAAGTCATTAAACCCGCGTTTAGCGCAGCGTATTGTCACTCTCTCTCTCTCCACCAGAGCCGCCACACGCCCTTGCGGCACACCCTGATGGCGGCTTACCCCCTGCCGGCGGCTTGCAGGGTAATACGTAGCAGACACCACTATCGGCCTAGCAGCACTTTTACTTTTGTTCTTGTCGCGGCTGTAATCAGTTTGGTTTTAGAAGAGGCAGAGGGACTCGTGATGCGATAGCTGTAATGAAGACACTGATAGAACGAAACATAGAATATAATCAGGATGTTTTTGCCTGTTTTGTAGACTTTTAAAAAGCATTCGATAAAGTAGAGTGGCCTAAACTAATGGAAGTGTTGCATAAAATAGGAATGGATTGGAAGGATAG
>WURS02470643.1:0-29680 GCA_011762765.2 Rhinocypha anisoptera | reverse complement strand
TCCCACGCTCGCTCCCCCACTCTCTCTCTTCCACGCTCTCCCTCTCCCCCTCTCTCTCTCTCTCTCTCTCCCTCTCTCTCTCTCTCTCTCTCTCTCTCTCTCTCTCTCTCTCTCCCACTCTCTCTCTTTCTCTCTCTCTCTCTCTATGACTTTCTCTCAGCGCTCTCTATGACTTTCTCTCTCTCTCTCTCTCTCTCCCTCTATGACTTTCTCTCAGCGCTCTCTATGACTTTCTCTCTTTCTCTCTCTTCTATCACTTTTTCTTTATCCTTCTCCCTTATTTCTTCCATCTGTGCCCTTTGATTCGATCTCTAATGATCTCAATTGTAATAAACACATACACACACATACATATATATATATATATATGTATGTTTATATATATGTATATATAACATCTTTCCAAAACATCTTAACCCTCACTTTTTATTTTCTATGTAATCAAAATAAGAAAGGAAAGAAAGTCTTTTTTCTTTCTTTCGATCTGAAACCTTTAAAACTTTTCCACACACTTCTCTTGTTGATATATCATGCCAGCTTTTTTTCTTGAACTTTGCCTGCATCATGAGAAAAAAACTAAATTATTCATTAACTTTTTTGATCCCACAAATTTTCAGTAAAAGATAAGCCTTATATCGCTAATTGAATGAGTGGGACAAATACGTCCCAATGACGCCGTCGGGAGTGAAAGGGTTAATAAAATAACTCTAAGAACTCTGTGTATTCATATACATATATTTTCCAAAAGTTTTCCCCCCAACTAAAAAGCAATATCAAAGTAACACTGTTCTGGAAAATTTCTTCACAGTTGAATTTTCCCCAATTTTGAAATGAAAAATTTTTTTTGCATTACATTACATAACATAACAACTACAAAAGTATTTTGAAACATGAAAGTATTTTCCAACGTATGTGTGTGTGTTTGTGTTGGAATTTGGTCCAAACTTTTTTATTTTAAAAAATTATTATTATTATGCAATATATTTTGTTATTATGACAATTGGCCTCTCTCTCTCTCTCTCTCTCTCTCTCTCTCTCTTTTCTCTCTCTCTCTCTTTCTCTCTCTCTCTTTCTCTCTCTCCCGCACCTGTTTTGTGATCCAAGCCTCACTAGTCATCTAAAACATCAACATTTCATCATAAACAAGAATAACACACACCCAAAACACATAAATCTGGCCCTTTTTTTTAAAAATATTTTATTTGATTTTATTGTTTAATTTAATTTAAATGATTAACCTTTAATGGCCTGATATGGGTCAGAATTTGGTGCGTTTGTGTTTTCTTGGATTATTTAAACATTGTGTCTTGACAGTGTAAGTTTTATCTCCCTCTCTCTCTCTCTCTCTCTCTCTCTCTCTCTCTCTCTCTCTCTGATTAACTTATTTTTCTATATATATACAAATACATATACATATTATCTCTCTCTCTCTCTCTCTCTCAAAATATATCACTTACGAAATACCCTTTTTTGAAGTATTTTTTGTTGTTTTTTCATTTTTTCCTATTATATGTTTTTAATTTATGATTATATAATTATTTTGTTTCTTATTATTATTATTATTATTAAATATTATTTCTTTTTATTCACCTATTTCTCTTTCTCTCTCTCTTTCTCTATCTCAATGTTTTTCAAATCTATATACAAAAAAACAATTTCTATTTCTAACTAATTGCTATTTTTCAAATTGCTTTTCTCTCTCTCTCTCTCTCTTCCATTTAAACACATTATTGACATTAATGACACTGTTTTCATGTTTTTGCCAAATGTCACTGATTTCTCTCTCTCTCTCTCTGAATCGCACTTCGCATGAAAGTTTCATTCTCTCTCTCTCTCTCATGCGATGTGATTTCTTTCCGTATAAACTAAGTTTACCTCTGTTTTCTCCTCTCTGGAAAAGCATTTTTTGATTGACTCAATATTTATATTTAAAAAACAAAAATTAAATTGCTTTCTATTTTTTCCCCTTAAAATAATCCCAATTTTTGTTGTTTAGAATGTTTTTTCTCCTTCCTTTTTTTGCGATTTCTTGTAAATTTTTCTGTCTCTCTTCCATATTAACTTTTTTTTTAAAAAATATATTTGATGATTTGTGGATAAAAACATTGTTTTGTTCTATCTCTCTCCTTTTTTCTGTGCTACGATTAAAATTTTTGAATTGGATTTGTTGTTGATGTTTTCAATAAAATAAAACGATATTGAAACCAAACATCAGTTGTTTTTATTTAATAAAATTTTTTTTGGTACAATATTTTACCTTGTTGGGGAGGGTTTTTTTACATCATCACCATAAAACAGATATATAAGTTATAATAATATTAATATTAATATATAACTACTAGTAGTAGCAATTAGAAAATCTGAGTAACACAGGATTGAATTTATTTAAAATGTTGTTGAATTGAGTTGCGTGTGTGTGAGTTTGAGAACTGGGTTTCAATTCCTATTGAAAGTTTATTTTTATTATTATTATTTATACTTTCTCTTTTCAATTGAAAATGAATATATATATGAGGTATAAAAGATATCAAAAACACATCATCATATGTTATAAATATATTAATATGCCCATCATGTATCATTTTCATTTTCAATTGAAAAAAAAAGAATTTTGAATAGTAATAAAACTTTCAGTGATAATTGAAACTATATTAGTTTTCCAAGTGTATGTGTGTGTGCGAAAAAGGGGAGACTAAAATATGCACAGCTAAACATGCTTACACTCTTGTTTTAGTTCTAATAATTAAGAATGACAGAAAAACAGAATTTGACTTTATTTGAATTTAATGTTGTTGAATTGAATTGCGTGTGTGTGAGTTTGAGAACTGGGTTTCAATCCCTATTGAAAGTTCATTATTATTATTATTATTTATACTTTTTCTTTTCAATTGAAAATAAATATATATAAAACACATCATCATATATTATAAATATATATTAATATACACATCATGTATAATTTTCATTTTCAATTAAATTTTTTTAAAATAATAATAAAACTTTCAGTGATAATTGAAACTATATTAGTTTTCCAAGTATATGTGTGTGTGAAAAGGGAAGAATGGGGAGACTAAAATATGCACGGCTATACATGCCTACACTCTTATTTTAGTTCTAGTTATTAAGAATGACAGAAAAAAACAGAATTTGACGTTGAAAAGGAGGAAAGAAGAGGGGAAAAGGGGGGAGGAAAAGTTTGAGAGTGAAGACTATTCGGAGGAAAGCCGCTGGACAATGGCCGAGTTGGCCAGGCCACACTCCTTGACGGTGCCACCAAGGTTGTCGAGCACCTTGTTGGGAAAGGTGGTCATCAGGTCAAAGGGCAGAGCCGCAAACTCGGGTCGTGCGATACAGATGAACTGACGCAGGTCTCCCACGGTCCGATTCACGTTGATCTGCGCCACCAGACTGTAAACAAAAGAATACAAAATGTAAATTGTCGCCAAGGTCAAACTCGAGTTATAATTCGAAATTCGAATCAAATCGAGCGAGAATTGAAAAAGTTCGAATCAAATTGAATGAGAATTTGAAGAACTATGCACAACATTCGAATCGAATCGGAATAAGATTCGAATCACAACAGTGAAAGTTAGATTCGAATCGGTAAAGAATTTGAATCACAACAGTGAAAGTTAGATTCGAATCGATTCTGAATTCGAATTACAAAGATAGATTGGAATCGGTTAAGCCCAATGAATTTTGCTATGTATGAAGTAAAAATAAAGTTTTCTTTCGGCTAAACCAAATAGTTTAAGAATTATATCAAAAAGCATTTAGAGTTTTTGTCGTTGTTGTTATAATAATCAACAAAAATATAAAAGTGGTAAGCAATTAAAAAAAACTCACGTGGTGCCATCTACGAGACGAATTTGGATTCGTGTGTGCGGCTGGTTCTGGTCGAGAGTGAGAAACAAGTTGGCCTGTGCCAACGCGGACTGTCGCGATCCCGAATCGGTGGGTGCCGCCGAGACACTCTGCGCAATCAAATCCGCAGCCGGCGTGCCCAACCGTTGACCTTCACCCTGAAAAGCCCGAGCGGGACCTTTCGGTGGCTCGTAATTCTGATCCCGGTGGTCGGACATCGAGAGCCGAACCTCGGTGGCGCCATCTCGGGTGAGCTCCTTCGGCACCCGGCCTTGACGAACACTGGTCATAAACTCCTCGTTCTGCGGTTCGTTGTAGGCTCGAAGGGGACCATCGTCCAAGCTGAACCCATTGCGCCACAAACGTAGCATCATACGTTGAATCGGCTTTTGAATAGGCGCTCCCTGCACCTGACGCGAGTCACTCTCACTGGACCCGAGAGTGCTGCCCACACCGGCAAAGAGAGAACGCGCCGGTTGACCAGACCTAAAACCGCTCATCTCGTCATCCTCATCCTCATCGTCCGCCTCGGGATCGATCGCATGTTGCCGAGCCTCGTGAAACATATTCCGAATGATCGCCTCCGGATCGGATCGATTCGGCCCAAGAATCTGCTGGCCCGAGTGTTCCGAGCCACCCGCGTAGAAGGCTTGGCCATCGTTCGGCCGAGTCGAGGGTTGATTCCGGATCGAGGCCAGTGTCGCCACGTTGCCACCGCCCCGATTGCTGCCATTGTTGCCACTGCCACTCTGGTCATTCGGGTTGTTACTATCCGACATGATTTGGGGATTTATTTACTCGTTTCACACCAACTTCAAAAATTGCAACTTCACTTTCAAATAATTTATATATCTGTAAAAAATAAACAAAACACAAAGAAAAAATCAGTAAAATGTCTGTCTTCTTATATGCTTTTAATTAGGGATCTCAACTTAATCAAATCGAAAATTGAATTGGAAGAAAAACTATACTTTAGGATCAATTATGAAGTTACTTTTGTAGATAAGTGCAGTTTTTTCGGGGGTTGAATTAAGCTAAGCATCTTATTTTAATGCGCAAATGCCTTTAATTCGTAATTCACGTTGGTATTGAAACTCATTGCTAACATATTTTTCTATACACATAAGTGCGGATAAGTCCTTTTAATTCGTAATTCGCGTTGATTAGTTCACCATAAACAATAGTTTAAACAAGAGAAATTTTTCCAATAATTCGCGAATTTTGCTTCCAATGCGCGAATCTAAAAATTATTGCAAAAAAAGTAGTGACATTTTGATTGTGTACTTTCCTTTTTTATAAAATAATTTTTAAATAAATATTTTTGTTTGCACATCTATTTTTGGAAAAAAATAAAGTCTTAAATTAAAAACTTTTTCAAATATCTTAGTTTTAGATATTATATTATAGTACAGAGAATTTGTAATAATTTGCGAAAAATTTCAATTTTGAACTCTCTTCATTCGCTACAATAACAAGCATCTCACAGTAGGTAAAACCGGACAAAACGAAAATGGCATATATAACAAGTGATTATCATTCAGATAATCAAACAACACATAAAAAAGCAATTAAACAGTGATATAATGATATAACAACAAAGCTAGGTTGGAATTCGAGAAAATCCCTGTTAAATATAATGAAAAAATAGGTAAAAATTTTACCTTGGCACAGTAAACCTAACAATGACAATTTAAAATTTATATTATATTTTTTATATATAATCAGAATAATTTAAGAATTTTAACTCACCAAAAATTGAGTTGAAAGTATTGTAATAATAATCGATAATTTTCTCCAGTAATAATAATAATAATAATATATGAGTTATGTGTGTGTCCGGTTTGGGTTGAGAAAGAGACGTGAGACGCGACCAAAACAAAAACCCTCTCTCTTTCTCTCTCTTTCACACAGTGTGTCCCATGCTGGGTAGAAAGCGCAAGTCATCTGTCAATTGTATATGCGTGTTGAGTTACGACGACTATTTCCACCCAGTTAGCCAAAAAGTACTTTTACATTAAAACTCATTCGGGATAATTAAAAATTCATATTTTACCTCTTCCAAATAGTTGTAAAAGTTTTATTTTATAATTTTTTATTTCAATAAAAATTAAATTATTTATTAATTTTATTCTTTACTGTAAAGAGCACAACAACGTAATTTTTTTACCATAAAAATCTTAATAAGATAACTTGTTTCTGTGTCGCTAGATGGCGCGTCGGTTCTGTTAAATTTAATTAATATATTTTGTCATTTGAACTTGAAAAATTCGCTTTAAGTTTTGGTATTATTTTATAATTTAAAATAATAATTATAATAATAATAATTAATAAATAAAATAGCAAAGGCAGTAATCGAATTCGAATTATGCTTTTTACTTTGCCTTTGCAACAACGCGTAAGTTTGAGGGCAATCTGTAGTTTGTGTTGCGACCAATTTCACGGCCAGTAACAAAAAAATCAGCGTATGAGAGAGTTCTCCAACAGAAATACAGTATGCTCTCATACTTACCGCAAATTAGTGTCGAAATCATCAAAGAACTGTGAAAGGTACACAAGAAAATGGGGCGGAGTAAAGAAAGTTATGCGGCGTGCTCAGCAGCCTTCTACAGTTCAAACAGTTATAACTCTCACAGTGCTTTGAGTGCATTTCACATATGACTTGTGAAACTATTGAAAAGCAAAAGTATGAGGGAATACTGTACTGGTTAAGTCTAGAGCTATATTTAATCGAACTCGTTTTGTTCGATCACTTTTAAAATTCGAATTTAACTGTTTAATTGCAATTGATAAAAAAACTTGATGCTTGATTGAGTTGGTTGATCAACACAAGTGAATCACGATGGGACAAGAAATGTCAAAAAAGCAACCGAAGATAAACACTACGATTCGAGTTTGGATTGAATCCACCAAAACTCTTTACCGAGCTCAGTCGATGTCTCGAACCAAACTGGGTGAAACGGTATCTCAGGTGACAGTGCATCGAATGATGACCAACGAAGAGGTGGAGAATGTACGAGCCAGTGGCAGTGCCTCGGAGGACATTCGCATTGTGATGAACTATCCGTTTTGTGAGGTGAACCGAATCACCGATCGACTCTACCTGACGGGCATTGCGGGACTCACTGTGGAGAATTTCGACGAGCTTCACATTGAACTCGTGGTCAATGTCACCTATGAGATGCCACTGATTGGACGAGATAACTTGGTCTCGGTTAGAATTCCTGTAAGTTTCTGATTATAATCTTACAATTTCAAAAATGCCAGTTTATAAAGTGACAATTTAAGAAAAGTCAGCTTATAATCCTACAATTACAAAAAAAATTGTGTTGATTTTTTTAAATGGCCGCTTATAAACATACATTTTTAGATTGAAAATCTATGACAAAGACTTGTCGAGTTATAACCAGAAACGTGCTCAATGGCAGGTTATAACCAGACAGTATTTTTTAACAGTGTAAAGAGTAATAGAGTAAGTTCTTGATAATACATTTAAAATTTAATAAATTAATTTTTGTCTTGTAGATTTGTACCTCTTTGCAATGGTAACGATTGACTATAATTTATCGGCTTTTTATTAACGATATCGCTTTGAATGAAAATTATTACAGTTTTGCTTCAAGTTTTACTTGCTTCACTTTTTACCAAGCCATTGAAAGCAGTGTAGCTTTCATATTGCAAAAATCCAACACTGCTTACTTCTCAGTTTACTTCACTTTTCTATATAAATTCGATGAGTAAAACTTGAGGCAACACTGTAGTCAATCAATTTAATTCGTGTTCTTTTAAAATGTTTTGTGGAGTATCCATCAGATGGCGCCACTCTCACTCAGGCTTTCTAGCAGATATAACGCGAGCTTGCCTTCCTCTGCATTATGTGTCACAGAGTTGTTAACGGGGCTCCGGGTGAAAATTGTTCTAAAGCACAGTGAAAGTTAATTAGATTCTCCAGTTCGCCGCTAGATGGCGACTAGTCTATGTAAGTTAGCATTAAAAAATTTTGCCCCGGACCCCTGTTAACAGCTCTGATGTGTCAAGTTAGCGTGGCGCCATCTGATGAATATATCCATTACTATACTCTACCAAAACATTTTTTGAACAACACGGATTAATCTGAATGAATAATAGTTTTCTGTTTCATAATTGGAATTCTTTTTGTCTTGAGGTGGACGACGACATCGAGGATGACATCTACCCGTACCTGGATGACACGGCTGATTTGATCAATCGAACAGCACAAGCCGACATACGAACCATTGTCCACTGTGCCGCGGGTGCATCACGATCTACCACTATCGTTCTCGGTATGTTGATCACTTGATCTCTCTCTCTCTCTCTCAGGCCTTCACAAGTCAGGGATTGTTCATGAATCTTGTGACTCAAAAGTGGCAATTATTGTCCTTTTTAGTCAGCAAAAAGAGTAGTTCAATGAAGGAGGAATTCCCGTGGCGAAATTCATGAACTATTCTTAGCATTTACCAACTTGTAATCTCAATTGTGAAGAAACTCTCTCTCTCTCTCTCTCTCTCTCTCTCTCTCTCTCTCTCAATAACCTAACCTAGTACATCTTCCTTTCTGTCCCCAATAACCTAACCTAGCACATCTCTCTTTCTGTCCCCCAATAACCTAACCAGTACATCTCTCTTTTTCTGTCCCCCAATAACCTAATATAATACATCTCTCTTTTTCTGTCCCCCAATAACCTAACCAGTACATCTCTTTTTTCTGTCCCCCAATAACCTAATATAATACATCTCTCTTTTTCTGTCTCTCAATAACCTAACCTAGCACATCTCTCTCTTTCTCTCTCTTTCAGTCCTTCAATAACCTAACCTAGCATATTTCTCTTTCAGTCTATTTAAAAATACAGTGAGTACCTAACTGCTTTACACAGTGTGGGAGAAAGACTTGTAAACCAATGCGAGTCTAGAAAAGCACTTCGAACACATGCACATACACTAATTAAATTATAAAATACTGTTCGTTTTAGCCCCTTTATATAAAAATGTCAAGAAAAGCGAGTTGTCAACCAATCGAGTCTTCTCTGTATTAGATAGTTAGATTAAACTATTTCGATTATAAAAATAGATTTAAATTATTTATTAAAAAATAGTGATATTTTAAAAAATGTTAAACTAATGGTTGCTTTGTTTGTGGTGTTTGACACACACAGCAAGGTATTCGGTTCGATCCGGACTTGCCTCAAACGATTCGACTCGAGTTTGCAAAGAGCAATACCAAAGTGAACAAGCCGAAACAACCTTCTCCGGTGGCACCGAGCAACGCTCACCCACAGCTCGCCATGCACCCTCTCACCGGTCGTAAGTGTCTTCAGAGATGGCCAAGTTAACCCTTGTTTTGTTGATGCTTTCTTTCCCCCATAGTGGACTTGAGCGCGGCGCTTTTCTCTGGTGCCCACGACAGCTGGGCAGCACCGCATCCGTTGTCGTTTCCAGAGATGACTTCGGCATTGCACCAGCATGCTCTAGTTCATCCGGCACTGCACGCTCAACTTCCGGTAAGTTTACTATCACAACCACTGTTGCCGCACCCGTGCTACTGGCACTGCTTCTCTCTCTCTCTCTCTCTCTCTTTCTCTCTCTTTTCTCACCTCACCCGCTTGTGAGTGGCACCTCTGGACCCTGCTGGGTTTACTGGCTTTTTGGGTCTACGGGCAAACTGCACCCACTCATTTCATATTCAGCATTTCACAAGGAAATATTTGGAAATCATTTTGTCGAAAGCTGCACCTCTCTCAAATGGAAATATGATCAATAGGAAAAAACATTTTCAAATACAACTAATCAAAACTTAATCACTATTTGCTTTAGAAATAAGATATTTAGTTGGTGTCAACTGTCACTAAGTTGCATTTACATAGAAACTCTAGTTTAATATTTTACAGGTTTTAAAAAGTTTATTTCTAATTGTGATTTACTTTTAAAATTAACTTTTGCTATGTCGGAACATGGTTGTTGACATGGTCGCATTGTTGCATGCAAAGTGCTCTTGTGATTGTTCTTTGCTACAATGGCAACCATGTCATCAACCTTGCCGTGCCCTGACATAACCTAGAAATCAATGCCCACACAGATTCAAAATATATTCATTTCTATTTATGAAAAACAATTCGAGATATATTGACCGTAAAATCATTGTTCCAAACATATTTTACATTTCATCAAATTAATGTACCTTTCAAGTTTTAATAGTTGAGTTTGTTAATTAATTCTAAGAAATCATGCACATTTCACGATAGCATTTCATAATCTATCATGTTAGCAAAAATTAGTACTACCAAGACAGTAGAGACGGTGATCACTGATCAGACCCCAAAAACCAGTTCTTCCTAAAATTTGCAATCAATATATGCGCATGTCCTCAAATAGAAATGGCAACATCAAAACAAATGACGGCAAAATGATTTCGAGTTGCAAAGCAAAAGCAAAAGCAAAAGCGCAATGCATATGGAGACTGAATGACTGATTGAACGTGTTCCAATCCCTTTTGTTCCCACCCTTGTCTACCTGTCTACCTATCTACCTATCTACCTGTCCACGTGTTCACCTGTTCCACCCCGTTCCCTGTGTGAATTGTGCGGTATGGCAGCCGCAGTTAGCAGTGGCGCACCCGATCAGTCACGCGAGCCATGCGGCGGCGTTGGCATCGCAGCATCAGGCAGCGATTCACGCGACAATGGCGCCATCGCACCTGGTGGCCGCCAGCACCGCCATCGCCAGTCCCGTTGGTTCCAGCACGTCCAACTCGAACTGCGCCACGCCTCCCTGCTCGACACTGTTCGTCGCCAACCTGGGCCAGTTTGTCTCCGAGCAGGAGCTCAAAGAGCTGTTCGGAAGGTACCCACAACCGACTCATCACCACCAGTTGGCCGCCAGTGCCCTTCCACCACCACCCACCGCTACAGCTAGCCATATGTGATGATCACAACTATCAGCCAAAGCTCTCCCAATTTAACCATTCTCAAACTAAAGTATTTCCCATCAATATTCCATATTCCATGTGATCCAATGTGTCAGCCAACATTCCCAACAGTTCCCCATTAGCTTTACTCCTTTCTATTCAAAACTCAAATCCAATCCAAATCTCAAACAAAAAGTTAAGTCTGTTTTATAAAATCTCTCATATAATTCGCCTCGCTCTTTCTCTTCCCTTTCTTTTCGTTTTCTTTTGATTGGCATATTGGCTGCACCTTAGATCACTGATTCTCAGTTGAAGAGCCGTTAGTATCGAAGCATTTTAGGTCACTTTGGTTGTGTTAGTCTCACTAGGCACTTGATGGCTGAGTATGCCGTTAGTTTGTGGATGCTAGAGTAACACTCACCATGAGAACCATGCCTAACTTCACCACCACTACAAACGAGAACAGAACAGACTAATTCTCTCTGCCCGGTTGGTGCCCACTGTGCATGTCCCTCACTGACGCCTTCTTTTCTTTCTATTTTTTTCTACTTGATTGTGCGCTCTCGTAATGGCCCACTCTCCCCTGCCTAATCGCTCTGATTATCCTCACTGTCTGTCTGTGTCTCTTCGGTCGCACGGCACTGCCCACCCACCACCCACCACCCACTGTTCACCATCACCACGGTGCATCACTGCCTCTCCACTCTTACCTCACTCTGCCTCACCATGTAGTTTTCTTGGATTTTGCCGACTTCGGATGCATAACAAGGGTGGAGCACCGGTTGCTTTCGTTGAATTCTCGGTATGCCTCTTCTCTTCTGCTTGCCATTCTTTTCCACTCTCAGATTATCAGCTACCTTAGTGCACGTTTTGGTTTTGGTTTGGCTAGTTTGTCTTTTCTTGTCACATTCAAACCAGTTGATCCATTGTTTCTAATTGGGTTTTTGTATGATTTTCGCTCATATTACTCTCTGTGTGAATGTGCGGTTGTAGGATGTGCGTTTAGCGAGCCACGCGATGAATGCTCTACAAGGCTACATTCTCTTCTCATCTGACCGTGGCGGTATTCGCATCGAGTACGCCAAGAACAAGATGGGCGACGTGTCCAACTCTTCTTCTAACTCCTCCTCTTCGCAACCACAAAGCTCGGTAAGTTTTCTCCATTTTTCTACTCAAATTCAGTGCTAAATAAATAAAAAGTATAAAAAATATTAGTTTGACTAAGCCACACAGTCTACATATAGATATAGATATCTGTATATAGATAATAATAAAAGCAACAAGTGCTTGAGTGTTAGTTCTTTCACCCCAGATGGCGGGACTAGAGCATTTATAAAAACATGGCTGATTTAGTATGCACGAATGAAAATTGTTCTAAAGCACCAAGTTAAATAGGATCCTAGCTTGCTTTTGAGAATTTCACCGCATTTTTAAAACCAAATTAACTTAATGATTTTGTTCTACCCAGCCTTGATCCACTGTGTTTTATCGTCCGACCTTCGTGACCCTCTTGACCTTCTACTCCCCTTCTCTTCCCTCTTCTCAACATATCTATTCTTCTTCGGCTCATTTTTTTGTTGACTCAAGTTCGTTGTCCTATTTGAAAAAAATCTTTTTATTTTGTGAATTTTAAAAAAGAATTCGCTTTGTTCTTTCTTTTTTCATGATGAGAATGTTCAATCCTTAATGGTGGACTCTCAGTATTGGTAAATCACCTTGATCCATGATTGGTGATTTAGTAGCAGAAATATTGTGTTCATTTAAAAAGACGACTTACAACATATCAACATATGAACCAGCTTGATGTTCAATGTTCAATACTGCAAATATGAACGTGCGGCAAACCCACTACTTAAAAGGAATGATAGAAATAACCAACAATGGTTAATTGTAATTTTATTATTATTATTATTCACATGAAACTTTGCTTTCTCAAAATAACGATAAAAAGTTCTCATGTATGACATGCATTAGAAAAAATGTATAGAATGATACTTTGATTTTTTGTTTTACCTTTTAAATTTGTTATTTTTATATAGTGTAAAACGATCTCTTTCTAGCTCTTTATTTAATTTATTATTTTTTGACTCTCCATTTCCTTAATTTTTCTTCTCGGTTCAAATCCGAACAAATGGTGTGATCCAATCTTTTTCTCGTTTTATAAGAATTCTTTTTTTGTTAATTTTCATTATTTTCCATTTAACCCCTTTATATTAATCTCAATGCCATATCACCCCCATGTTATAATCATTTTATTATTTCAATATGATGTTATTTGATGCTGTAGAACTCTGGTTGTTAGAAAACTTTAGAACTCAACTTCTGCCTTACTGTTTCCTTTTTCCCATTGAATCGCATTGGTGCTATCGATGATCTGCATGATCTTGTCAAAATTAACTATGCCACAAGACATGTCAGATCCAGAGAAGTACACATCAATTAAACCAACATACTGTAGCAATAGGTTGCAGTCACTAGTTAAATTCAACACAACGCAAGACAATTGCTGAATGACAATCCCAAGTTTTCCAAGTCGTCTTCTTCAAGAATCAGCTAGAAATTTTTGTTTTTTTGTTTGTTTGGTTTTTATTTACTTTACTTAATTATACTATTTTATTTGTAAATTAATTCGAATCAAATAGTTAAGATAATTTTATTTTTAGTATATTATTCATTTTTATTTTGAAAAAGCGGTTCCACTGTGATTAAACATTGTTTCTTAACGGAATTGCCGACAGAATATTGTAAGCTAGAAATTAAAGTTACTGAAGTAAACATACAGCTCAGGTGTTGTACAATGGTGCAGTTTTGAAGATACTGTGGTGCTTAATGCCCTGAAATGTGCACTTAAAGTGATTCGATGGAACCCGAAACTCATCTTCAAACGAAACATGTTTAAATATATATTATCATAACTCTCTTTTGTCTCATCTCAATTATTATCATTTTTTGTTGTATATATTATTCGGTTCTCCGTCCAACCGATCTTGTCTCATTGAGTGTACAAAGTAATAATATTGTTCATGGAAGAACTATACTGAAGTTAGAAAATTAACAATTATATTGCAACAATGCTTCCAATTGGTGTTAGGTTCGAACAAACATGTGACCTTTGTACTACTCATTTGTGGTTAGAAACACAACACCAATTCTCTGGTGTTTTTTCTAATTCATTCAAACTTGGTGACTAATCAGTAATTAATCAATCATCAACATACTTATTATTTCACTCGACCCTATCCCTCTTAAACCCCCCTCTAAGTGCTGGCTGTTATTTTTTCCAATGTAAAGCACTTCATCGCATCAACTCATTTCATTCATTTCTCCTCTCTCTCTCTCTCTCTCTCTCTCTCTCTCTCTCTCTCGACACAATTCAATCAACCTTCAATCATGTTCAAATTTTTTTTTCTTTTTCTTAAGATTTTCTTCAATCTTGCTCTTTCGATCTATTTTTTTTCAATTTTGAGATGTCTTATGTCTAGTTTTATTTATGGTTGTAAATCGAATTTATTAATTATTATATATAAAATACAACTAATAAATTTTGATAAAAGTATCATGGTTTTATTTTAATTTGAGATTGTTGAACTTACTTCTTATTGCAAAACTGGTAATGATGACAAGTTGTGTTGTTTTTATTCGCGTGATCATTAGCATCGTCATGACACTATCTGGTTCTCCTAGACAACTTGGCTCGAGGATAGCTTAAATGCCATTGTTGTCCTGGTGTTGGATCTCAATCCTTGCTGATTTTTTATTTATCTATTTTTTAAGAGTAAAGTCAACAATCAAAACAACTATTTTTTTATTCTTAAATAAAACAAGCTAAAGAGTCGATCCAAAGATATTGTTACCTTGGTGATAATGGGTATATATAAGTACAATTGTGATTTATCATTTCATCACTCCGTTTTTCTATTTTTTGCTATTTCCTCACAAACATTTTTATTATTATTTATGTTTACTTTGTCATCAGAAAAGCTATAGACAGAGAAGTTTACATCTACGATTGACGTCATTCTTGATTGTTTTTCAATTACATAAGTCTATTTTTAAGGATACAGTAAGCCTATTGACCGTTTTGAAGTGTACCGAAATATTTTGATTTCTTATCACACTTATTTAAAGAATTATTGGTTTAAAATTTAACTTATCAGATAAGTTATCACTCTCAAGAAATATTATTAGGGGTCATGTCAAATTTTAGTTTACCCCCCTTGATAAGCAGATAGTGAGCAAATTTTCAAACTCCCTCTTCCCCCTAAACTCCTTACATAATTAAAGTATGGCCCCTTAATATATTTATATGTTACGGTCAAAGTTCGCTTATTCTGATTAATTAGAGGTACTGCATATTTTTAAAACAATTGGGTAATATTTTTAAAATTGTGTAAAAATTATTTGAAAAAGTTAAAATTTAATTAAAATTATTAAAACTGTTTAAAAAATAATAATACATCGGAATTTGTCTACACACTTCTCGAAATGCCGACCCATCGGACTTTGGTGGTAAGTAGAAGATTTTGTCAATAATATTTTCCAATAGTGATAACTGATAAGTGAATTGAGTAAGGTTAGCGATAGTGAAGGGGCTGAGCATGGTTATCTTTGGAGGACTTTTGCAGTTCTATTCGGCAGCGGTGGTGACACCATCCTCCGGAGCTCAGATATGGTGCAATCAGTGTGGCAACCGGGCGACTGTATTTGCTCGATTAATTGAGCTCTCTCTCTCTCTCTCTCACTCAATCTCTGGCTCAAACTCAGTCATTCGCTGTCAGTCAGTTGTCCTCCACCACAATCCGTCCTCGTCAAGTGAAAGTCAAGTTCTGGCTACCATCAGCACAACATTATGAAGTTGATCATCCAAGACAACTATGACCAGGTGGCCGAGTGGGCCGCTAAATACATCCGGAAGCGGATCAATAATTTCCGCCCAGGTCCGGGACGATACTTTACATTGGGTCTGCCAACGGGAAGTACTCCTCTTGGAACCTATCAGAAATTAATCGAGTACTTCAAGTAAGTAGAATGAACAAGCAAGCATTGTTTAATTCAAGAGGTTCTTAGGTCAGGCACCGTATCCTTCAAGTACGTGATCACTTTCAACATGGACGAGTATGTTGGTCTTCCTCGAGACCACCCCGAAAGTTATCACTCGTTCATGTATGAAAATTTCTTTAAGCACATTGACATTGATCCATCCAACACGCACATTTTGGATGGAAACGCACCAAATCTCGAGGAAGAATGCAAGAAATTTGAAGATAAGATTAAGGCCGCGGGAGGTATTGAACTCTTCATTGGTGGTATTGGACCAGACGGGCACATTGCTTTTAATGAACCTGGCTCGAGTTTGGCCTCAAGGACTCGAGTTAAGACACTCGCGGTCGATACTATTATGGCTAATGCACGATTCTTCAACAACGATCTCAGCAAGGTGCCACAACAAGCTCTTACCGTAGGTGTTGGAACTGTCATGGACTCTAAAGAGGTGAATCATAATTTTTGCTTCTACATACTTTTAACCATTTTTTACACGTAATATTTGATGTGCAGGTAATAATTCTTATTACTGGAGCGCACAAAGCTTTGGCTTTAGCGAAAGCGATCGAAGAAGGTGTAAATCACATGTGGACCGTGTCTGCCTTTCAACTCCATCCATCGACGTTGTTTATTTGCGACGAAGATGCAACATTGGAACTCCGTGTCAAGACAGTCAAGTACTTCAAGGGCCTTATGCGTCTCCACAACAAGCTTATTGAGTAATCAATAATCTTAGGTTATCGTAGAAATACTGATCAACATCTTTAGTGCATTTCTTGGAGAAACAATACATTATATACAGAGACAAAATAAAAAACAAAAATAAGAAATTTTTACAGATATAAAGATCAACAATAAAGATTAATAATGTACACAAATTTTTGTCATTTACACATAGAATAAACATTCTGAGGTTTGCTTTTGTACATAGTTGTAAAGGACTGGATTGGCTTGTAGATGATATGTACAAAAATGACTGAGTATCTTTGGGTTAGGTATCTAAGAAAAGAAATTAACGCCAGTATGAGTGGCGGTGGGACTGACCACGTGGCATTTGACTGGAGCTTTGATTCTGTCCAATCATGCCGTGGTTCCATGCGTCTGTCCGGTAGAGACTGGGACCAAAGTCAAAGCTCGCCTGTTGGCAGCTGAGACAGCTGGAATGACCCGCTGGGTGGTGGTGTGCCGGGTGGTAGTGATGTACCGAGGATGGCACTGCACTACCGGGTGGAGGTAACCACACACCAGGATAAGATGTCATTTGGTTAGAGTAGGCATTGCCACCAGGCGGCAGCTCCACTGTGAGCTTGGCTGTGGTCATCACTTTGACTGTAGTCGACTGTGACTGCTGTTCCGTTGTGGTAGTTGTCGTGGTGAACGATGCTGCTGAGCCACACCTAGAGGTTTTGCCCGAGGTCGTGGATTCACTACGTCCCGAAGGACTATCACGGTCTGAGGAGGTTGGTGAGGGTGAAGTGGTCACTTCAGATGAGGCTGACGATGATGAACCAGCCTAAATAAGTGACACATTTAGTCAAACAAATCAATTCAACACAATACCAATTCATACCACTGAAGTGGGCGACATTGAGGTAGTAGCGTTGCATCCTCCCTTATTAGTGATTGTGGTCTCTACTACAAACTCGGGTTGAACTACAATCTCATGAGGTGGAGATGAATTGGAAGCTAGTGGTGTCATATTTGATGGAGTAGTCCCACGACACATAGGAGGCGTTGGTGTGGGTGTTGACTGATACGAGTTGGGCTCTTCCGAAATGGTCGACAGAGAGATCTCCGACTGCACCCGATGTGGAACTCGTCGCGAGCGATACCTCTGGAACACATTGCCTGCCCCACTTGCACTACCACTGTTGCAAGTGGAGTGCATGCGACGGGACTTGCGCACTCGCGGTGGTGGGTCGAGAAGCACATCCAGGTAGGAGGGGCACATCGGGGGGCCAAGAGGCGAAGGGGGAGGTGAGGGGGTGGAGATGCGGTCAGCATGTTCCAGTGGAATCACCTCCGCCAATGGCCCTACCATCGACAACAGCACAGGCAGTAAAAGGAACGAGTTGAGAAAAGTGATTACTGCGAACAGTGCCAGCAGATAGAAAAAGTATCTACAACAAAATATTATTAGATAAGTTAGAAGTTACTTCAAATAAAAAAAATAAAATAAAAATTGCAAAACAAACCTAATAATAAACTCGAATTCCGAAAAAGCAAGAAGGGATATTCCCACCATAGTTGATAAAATAGCATGTTTGACAGGAGTGGCCATATGAGTGAGAGCCAACGACATTCGACGATTGCGATCACCGATAGAGGTTAAGAAGCTCTGCAAATTGTTTGCATTATAAACCATCGATTCTACATAACGATTAACTTACCAAAGTAATATGCATGAGCGGACTGAGAGAAACGCCGATCGAGGCAATCAAAATCACGGCTGGAATGGCTGAAAGCCGAATGCCGAGCCATCCCATTAGACCAAAAAGATGAGCCACATTGAGCACGAGAACAAGTACAAGTAAGAAAGCTGTCCATGGACTGACCAATAAAATAGAGGTATAAACGAAGATACCAGAAAGAATGGCCACCAACGCAGTGAAAAGGTAAAATCGAAGCCTAATATATTGTTCCCAGTATGTGAAAGGTACTCCGGTTGGGAAGTTAGGCAGACCACGATCTTCAAAACGGGTACAAATCGCTCGTATCTCTTCCACCGTAGACACAATGTCTTCAGTAGTACGAATGTTCACCAGTTGAAAGGGAATTTGGGTGAACTGCAATGGTTGCGATTTAGGAATCTTGAGCTCCACCTCAAAGGGCATTCGAGTACGCCATTCACGTGGCTCGGGATGCAAAGAAGCTTGAGAAGTCTCATAGGCTAGTGGATCTACAGTAACCCATGCGCTCAAGTAATTGTAAAAGGCCTTTGGATTAATAATTCCCTGGTCGTCCACCAAACGGCCTTTCAAAACCTATTTGTAAAATAGAGTTAATGTTGATAGAAAAGACTAAACATGTAGACTAAACACTTACCAGTGACTTGTCGACAGGATTGTCAACGCGACCAGTCTGTACAAGCAGCTTGTAAGCCATAATGCCGTCAGAAGAAGCATTAGGAAACCAATTGTCACGAGTTATATAACCTCTAGCCCAGTCTTGATCAAACGCCTGTTGCAAATCCTCTAACCAATCACGAAACATTGAGAGCCAAAAGTCTGGTGGTCCACCATCATCATTCTTGATAATAGCACCAATTCTTGTAAAACTCGCATGGTATTCGTACAACAATCGCTGGTTATTTGGATAGTCAAAATTGCCTTTGGTCACGGCAAAAACATTATAGTAAGTAAAGTATTTTTGTTGGGCTTCAAGGAAACGATGTTCCATGCTGCTCTTCGGAACAATGTCGGTAAGATCAAGACCGTCGTTAACGCGTAGTGCACCAAGTACGGCCATTACGGTCACTACCATGTAGAATAATAGCACCAACACTTTCACGGCACGACGTTGCAAGAGTGGAGCGTAGAAGCGAGCCACAAGTTGTTTCCAAGTGAATCGTTGCTCAATCGTTTCTTGTTGAGTCGCTTTGACATTGGATTGATCTATTTTCTCAACCACAACAACCTCTTCGTCTTGTCCGTCACACTGAGTTCTTAAGTCGCCCCCGCATTGAGAGCACTTGCGCGACACTAACCGTTTCATCTCATCGGAGTTTTCCAAAATCTTCTTGCCAGCTTCACATCGGCAAATTCCATCTCCAGGTTTAGTAGAACCTTCACAGTGTTCAGATTCTTGAACTGTTTGAATACTGTTCAGATAGTAACAATTATATGGCTGCTTGTAAAGATAAGGCTGTCGGAAAATATGACTAGAAGTATGAGGGGAGAGCGTAGGTGGTGACAAGTGTGATGCCAATTTGCTCATCCGAGGTGCCCGACAACAGCACAAATAAAACCAAAGATTGGCAAAGAATGTAGTAGAAAGGGAAAGATTCGATAAAGAATGGGAAGTCTGAGAGAGGTAGAGAGAGCGAAAACGGAGATCTATCGAAGCCAATGCCGGAAAGAGGACGATTACAGCGACAGAAATGAAGGTTATCAGAATGGCAGTCTGCAATGCAAAGCACCGCAAAGCAGGAATCGGGATGATGGCGGCAGCTAAAAACGCCGCTACAGTGCAAAATGAAGACAAGAGAATACTGGGTCCAGTTTGTTTGAGACACTCAGCAGTGCGTGACTACAAGAAATATGATTCAAATTTACATTACATATCGTATTACCAATAGTAAACTTACTTCGTGTGGAACGTGTCGAATGATGTACTCGGAAGCATATGTGGCGGCGAGGAGGAACATGTTATCGATACCAAGGCCCAGCGCAAAGAAGGGTACGATCTGCGTGCTAGCCACATTGAATTGTAGTCCAATAAAGCCGCACACACCCGCCCCGGCCGCTCCAGCCAGTCCCAGAATCGACACTCCAAACATTCCAAGAAAACACTGAGATTTTTCCATACGATAAGGCACTCTTCTCCATCGTGAAAGAGCAAATCCCACATAAAGCAGTATAAGAACAAAACCGACAGCCAATCGGGTTGGATTCAGATTTGAATGCTCACTCATTATGTCGGTAAGTGAGGTAGAAGTAAAAAGATGAAAATCGTAGTGTCGACTGCCTGCAAAGTCGGTAGTGGCCATGAAGCGACGCACTTCGTATGCAAATTTTCGCTGCCAATCTTCAAGAATATGTCGTGCTTTGGCGATGCTCCAGTCAAGGTTGTGCACTTTATAGTGATCCTTGTAATATTCGTACATGTTTTGTTCGCCCATTAGTTGCACAACTGATTGCAAAGCACGTGCCTTGACAATATGACCAGAACGATTTTTGGTGACTCCACCAACGATCAACTCCTCGGCCCAGTGCATATAGTTAGTGGCAAAGCCATAGCACCCACCAGTTAACTCTCCACCGATATCTGGGGTGGTAGCTAGGTCGTGGTTCGGGGCGGTCCTCGGACAGAGACCATCGTTCGGGTCCAAGCACGGCTTCTTCTGATACGCTGTAGTGATTCCAGCCTAAACAAACAATCAATATCAGGTATTCTAATAAAACTTTACCAAGACATACCCGAGCCATAAATTTCTGCACCATTTCAATATAGTTTGAGGAAGCGTCGAGCTTCTTTTGACTGTTAAGAAGGCTGACCATACTGCCCATCAGAATTTCCGGATTGAGACTAGTCCATTGAACCGGCATTGCTACACCACTAAACAGAATTAATAATTATAAACTGACCTATATGAAGCGCAAAAAAACTTACGGAACGTGTACGGTTCGCGGTGAGTAGGGACCTTGCAGCTTAGAACCATCCCAGAAGCAGTCAAGTGGTGTTATAATACTGCATGGCATTAGATGCTCGATCACCGAATCAAGCACGGGATTTTCAAAATTTGGTGCGTTCGCCGTGTAGCAAATGTCTTTAATATCCCATGTAGTATCAAACATCTCCACGGTAGTTGTCAGCGCAATTCGCATCACTTGCAAGTGAAGTAAAAGTGCATTCTGATGCAGCACCGAACTGGATTGAGCTTTGGGTGTCTGAATAATAATCTGATTGGTAATGCCGGCACCATCACCTAAAGTCTGCCTGAGGTACCGAAGCTCTTTCTCTAGTCGACCACCTTCTTCAATCCAGAGTTTTTCTACTCTGGTTTCGAGATCAACTGATCGTAAGCCAATCAGTAAAGTGGCGAGAACGAGACATGCGATGAACAGGAGCTGGCCTGCGTTGAGTTGAATAAATTGGCCAAGTTCGTAGAACCGACCTTGCACCAAAGAACGTAGCCATAGCGCGGACTTATTCCCATAAGCTTTACCCTGTAAAACTTGAGTTAGATAAACCTCCCATATCAAAAATCAAATTAATAAAACATGCCTTTTCTATTTGTATCAGAGCAACTTCAGCGTCTATCCAAGACGGCCTAATAAGCAGATCAATTGAAGTTGAAATGGGTTTCCCCTGAGTCATCGTGATCATGGCTGGAGCATTAGGAAGATTGATAGGAACACTATCGAGTGACCAGTTTGAATGATGGGACTCGACACTTTTAGTGGAAGCCGCTGGAGAAGGCGGCGCTGGTGGTAAGTCGTATGGATTCGGTTGTTGATGGACCACCTTGCTGGTCCGATGTGACTGTTTTGTCATGGTTAATGAAACACCTAACGATGAAATGTGTGATGATGAGGATGAAGATATGTTTCCGAGATGTGTTCTTAATGATAATCTTTATACTATATTCCCTTCATATTGACATCTCAGGAGAATTTGGATCGTCTCCTTATCGAAGTTGTCATCATGATGGTGAATGAAGGCAACGTTGGGCGTCGTTGCCTTGCCGTCGTTTTCGACTAGAACAAACCACGAATCGAGGTGGCCTGGCTCTTATCACACACTCTTCTTGCCACACTCTAGGAGGGGACAAGATGGAGAAAAGTTGCGCGCGCACGAGTTGTGTAAACAAGGTGTTGCAATCGGGCCGGGTGATGAGTCTGATGACAGATCGCGCCACACCACACACCACGATCCACCAACTCGATTCCAACCCGTCCAATCCAATCCAGTGGGCCAATCACATTCAATACAACATTACAACTTGTTTCACTTCAACTATATCCGATTCACACACTCAATCCATCTAAGAATTTACTAAGTTTTTCTTGACAAACAATCAACTTGTCATGAGTTAAGCAACAATTCTTGAAAAAATAAGTTATTTTGGTGGATGGTTGAGTTACATTTGAAATTTTAAAAATTTTTTGTAAAGTATTACAAGAAAATGAGTTAATTAGGATTTTCAAAAAATTTCCAGAAAAAGACAAAAGTTCATGTTCGATGTGTCACAAAAGTTCAACAGTTGATAGTTGATATATAATCGAAGCACCAGACGAAAAGAAAAAGCTGCGAATTGTTTTGCTGTATATGACGACGAGCAGATACACAACAGATGAGAGGAGCGAAACACACGAGTGAGTATCGAGCCGAGTGGCAGGGAGGGCATGCGAAGATCGTTGATTGAGTTATTAAGGGCGACGAGCTTCCAGTGGCAAGTAGTGAGTGCTAGCGAGGGGTGACTGCCTCTATCTGGCCTCGCACAGGGTCGCCCCAACCAGTCTGCCTTCTTCACGCAATTCACTCCATACAGCCCGGTCTTTACTCTGTGCCTCTGCCCGCACTGCGCGGTGTTGCGCTCGCTGGATGCCACCTAAACTCATTGTACTAGTCACAAAAAGGTGTAGTCAATTTGTTGTACTATACTTGACACACGCGCACTAGGCCACACCTTTTCGAAGTGATTACGATCCACAAGAACACTTGGTAAGTAGAAACTGGTGGTGAGGGCTTGAGGAAGAAGACTCGGTGGGTGAACACCTCCCGAAGAGTGGCGTGCTGCTAGTGAACTAGTAGTGTGCTTGGCTGGCGCGGCCCGGCACTCTCGCCCCCAATGCCACACACCGTGCCAGTTGGGTCGGCTGCGGACAGCTTTGCACGGGCAATTCATCTACCGGACAACTTCGTTGCACTCGATAGGCTTGAGTTCCTATCATCACATCAATGCAATGTGTGCTTCATTACAAGGTTTACCTAATGCAATGTCAAGGGTCTTGGTTCCCCTTGCATTACTATACACTGCAAAAACAACTCATCGGTATTGGAATATTTCGATATATCCGGTGTCTACCAACTTGATGTCAAATTAAAGTGGCTCATTCGAATTACCAATATGTATATTTGATAAGTTAAGAATGACGGTAGGTGGTGGGCCGAATTCCGGACAATTTTCCAGGGACATTTCCCCACTGCCCTGTTTGCCCACACCGCTTAGCCCACGAGAAACTTTTCTCACTAGGAAACTTTCTCACTGCAAATTGCCCACTACCGTGAGTTTACACCTTCTATACATAGTGTTGCTTCGAATTTTATAGTGAAGCATTGAGAAAAGCAGACAGTAGTCAATTTTTTATATTAAGATTTATGCATACTCTGCTTACAATGACTTTCAAATTTAAACCCAATTTTAGGACAAAATTTTTATGCAATCAATTGAAATCAAATTTTATATAAATGTAATATAATATAATATAATATATATATAGAAAATACAAATAGAAAATATATGTACAAAATAAAAATTTTAAATGATATAATATATACAATTAATCGTCTTGGTATTCTTTATCTACATCGTTTTCATCGGCAAAGTTGAATGCAACTCCCCTCAGAAATTTGCCGATGTTTTCTTCTTTGTTTTGATCAATAAGAAATCCCTCACACAGATTTCTTAGTCTAGCTTGTAAATCACGGTACTTTTTTTTCACCTTTAAAAGAAATTTTAAAAATTAATTTAATCAAAACTTTTTAAATATTTAACTTACCGAAATCCTTGGAAGTTCCCCAACTTGACTTCTCACAATCTCAGTGTGAACTGCCGCTTCCTCCTTCTGGAACCATTCCAGACTTTTTTCCATTGGAGCATGGTATCCGGTCACTTGCGTCTGGAATCGGTTATTCCAGCCCTCGCAGATGTTGTTGGTTCGAGGGGAGTTGTGCAAGGTGGCCTCGTGTACATTCCAGACTGCTGGAGGAAAGAGGACACGGGGCGTTCGTTCAAAACGAAGATGAATACCTGATTCATCTTCGTACTGACGTGTTCTGAGTGATTGCCGTACGTAAGTGTCCTCAAAATACTCCAGCAGTTGTTTCCCATTTGGAATATTGTCCCAATCGCTGAGATGAGCAATGTGGGACATTCCGGTTTCGACCATATTTAATGGAAGAAATGCTAGAGCTGGAAGCATACGGGCCAAAATCCGGAAATCCACGTCTGAATTGTAACGCTCCTCTAAGCCCAACATCCGAATTTTTCGCCAGAACGACTGGTTCAAGTGGTAATAACACCCACGAATTCGGACGTTGGGCGGGAAGGTTGACTGGATGGCACTGATCACACTCATTTCGAAGTCGGTGATGGTTTCTTCTGCAGTCAGCTCTAGACCCATTTCGGAAATTTTGTCCAAGATTCCCCGAAAAAATTCTTCGTAGTCCTTACGTTTTTTACTAGGAAGAAAACCATACAAGCATGTTAAGTAGGACCCATAAAAAGGAATTCGAATAACATAGACTTGCCTGAATATTTTTGGTGCCATGGCAAAGTTTCCATCCATGAACCAAGTGCGAGCTTGAGACAAAAGTCTCATGCAATCAGGGGAGGAAAACGCCAAAATTCGATCACTTCGTCCACTCTGGTTTTCTTGCAAATTATCAAAAATCAAAAATGGCGCTTCTGTCACTTCTCCATTCATTTCTACTCTTCTAACAACCTTAAACTGCTGCGGAATATCTCCAAGAAGATGAAGTGAAGCCGGCTGGCGAAATCCCTATATTTACAGTTAATTAATTAATCAATCAAAAATAAATAAGAATATAAATACCTTTTGTCTCTGTCTTCGAATGTCTTTGAGACAAGTATCTTTGTGACCGATCAACGGTTGCACCAATACTGGAACCTTCTCCAGTACTGTCGAGTAGATTAGCAACGGTGTATCGTTGGTAGTCTTTGCCAAGCGCTTCATTTCGTTTCGAAACTCGTTGGCAAGGAGCTTTAACTCGCGCTGGGTGTGATTGTGTGGACGACGAAGAACAAAGTCTTCCATGTCCAGATTGGTTCGAGCCGTGGCAGGACATCCCTTGATTGCACAGCTCCAATGAATCGCATCATTCGATTTTCCTCGTAGGCAGTAGTCAAGGTTGTCAACAATCAGCTTCGGGTGCTTCTGGAACTTAGACCGAGTCAATCTAGCCTGAGCCATAACGTTCCAAAGAAGAGGTAGCACAAGTGAGTCGCGTGAACAGAGTCAAATTGACTTGTCAGAATGCGTGAACAAGTGCTAAGGAATGAGCATGGTTTCTTTGGCTATTTATACTAGTTACAAGTAGTTACATGCTGATTTGTTAAAGCAGTGTCGGTTAGTAACTAAAAAGTTGACTTTTTAACTGCAGGAGAATAGTTAACTTTTTAGCTGCAGGTGGCCTTTCATGTTATAAGCTGAAGGTCAAAGTTGTATTGGCCATATTATCTTTTTTATTCTCTCTCCCCTTCTCTCTCTCTCTCTCTCTCTCTCTCTCTCTCTCTCTCTTTCTCTCTTTATCTCTCAGAAGTTTAATAACTACAAATTTTTGAAAATGTAAGGAATAAGATGACCAAAAACTTTTTGTTTAACTTTTCCAACCTCAAGGACACGCAGTAAACTTTACTCTCTTTACACTGTTGAAAATATCGTAACTTTAAAGTATATTAATAAAATTAAAAATCTCAGTTTTATTCTGAATAACTCATTAAAGTTATAAACTGATTTTGAAAAATTGCAAAATAAAAGAAAATCAGATTACAAAAGTAATATAAAGCGATTTGCATCGTCACTATAACCTGACAAATAACTGTTATTCAGGTTGAAACAACATATTTTACATTGTTTAATTTAATTTAACTAATTTATTACCTTAATTTAACCCTTTTGCTCCCAAAGGCGCTATCGGAGCGTATGTGTCCCGCTCATTCAATTAGCAATATAAGGCTTATCTTTTACTGATAATCTTTGGAATCGAAAGGGTTAAAGAAAAATCAGTTTATAAATTGATGAAATTTGAGTTATTCAAAATAAAAACTAAGATTTTTAATTTTATTATTATTTTATTTTATTTTTAAAAGTGTAAAACATGTTATAGTGGCAATATTACTTCTGTAATCTAATTTTTATTTACTGCGTGTCCTTGAGGTCGGAAAAGTTAAACAAAAAGTTTTTAAAAAATTTGTAGTTATTTAACTTCTAAGAGATAAAGAGAAAGAGAGAGAGAGAGAGAGAGAGAGAGAGAGAGAGAGAGAGAGAGAGAGAGAGAGAGAGAGAGAGAGAGAGAGAGAGAGTGTGTGTGTGTGTGTGTGTAAGTGAGAGATAGATGACAGCGTGGTATACATACACAAACCAAAAGAATTTTAGAATTATTCACTCTCTCTCTCTCTCTCTCTCTCTCCCTCTCTCTCTCTCTCTCTCTCTCTCTCTCTCTCTCTCTCTCTCTCTGTCCCCAATAACCTAACCAGAATCTCTTACTCTCTCTCTCTCTCTCTCTCTCTGTCCCCAATAACCTAACCAGAATCTCTCTTTCTCTCTTTTTCTGTCCCCAATAACCTAACCTGAACCTCTCTCTTTCTCTCCCGCTCACTCACTTTCCCTGTCCCCAATAACCTAACCAGAATCCCTCTCTCTTTCTCTCTCTTTCTCTCTCTCTCACTTTCTCTGTCCCGAATAACCTAACCAGAATCTCTCTTTCTCTCTCTCTCTCTTTTTCTCTGTCCCAATAACCTAACCAAAATCTCTCTCTCTCTCTCTCTCTCTATCTCTTTCTCTCTTTCTGTCCCCAATAACCTAGCCAGAATCTCTCTTTCTCTCTCTCTCTCACTCTCTCTCTCTCTCTTTCTGTGTCCCCAATAACCTAACCAGAATCTCTCTCACTCTCTCTCTCTGTCCCCAATAACCTAACCAGAATCTCTCTCACTCTCTCTCTGTCCCCAATAACCTAACCAGAATCTCTCTCACTCTCTCTCTGTCCCCAATAACCTAACCAGAATATCTTTCTTACTCTGTCCCCAATAACCTAACCAGAACCTATTTCTATCTCTCTCTCTTTCTTTTTCTCTGTCCCCAATAACCTAACCAAAATCTCTCTCTCTCTCTCTCTCTCTCTCTATCTCTTTCTCTCTTTCTGTCCCCAATAACCTAATCAGAATCTCTCTCTCTTAATCTGTCCCCAATAACCTAACCGAATATCTTTCTTACTCTGTCCCCAATAACCTAACCAGAATCTTTCTCTCTCTCTCTTTCTCTCTCTGTGCCCAATAACCTAACCAGAATCTCTCACTCTCTCTCTCTCTCTCTCTCTCTCACTCTATCCCAAATAACCTAACCAGAACCTCTCTCTCTCTCTCTCTCTCTCTCTCTCTCCCTCTCCCACTCCACCCCAAATAACCTAACCACTATCTCCCTCTTCGTCTCTCCCCCACACCCCAACCAAAATCTTTCTCTCTCTCTTTCTCTCTTACTCTATCCCCAATAACCTAACCAGAATCTTTCTCTCTCTCTCTTTCTCTCTCACTCTCTCCCCAATAACCTAACCAGAATCTTCCTCTCTCTCTTTCTCTCTCACTCTATCCCCAATAACCTAACCAGAATCTTTCTCTCTCTCTTTCTCTCTCACTCTATCCCCAATAACCTAACCAGAATCTTTCTCTCTCTCTCTTTCTCTCTCATTCTATCCCCAATAACCTAACCAGAATTTCTCTCTTACTCTGTCCTCAATAACCTAACCAGAATCTTTCTTTTTTTCTCTTTCTCTTACTCTATCCCCAATAACCTAACCAGAATCTCTTTCTCTTACTCTGTCCCCAATAACCTAACCAGAATCTTTCCCTCTCTCTCTCTTTCTCTCTCTGTCTCCAATAACCTAAAGAGAATCTCTTTCACTTTCTCTCTCTCCCTCTCTCTCTCTCCCTCTCTCTCTCTCTCTCTCTGTGCCCAATAACCTAACCAGAATCTCTCACTCTCTCTCTCTCTCTTTCTCTCTCTCTCTCTCTCTCTCTCTCTGTCCCCAATAACCTAACCAGAATATCTCTCTCTCTCTCTGTCTCCAATAACCTAAAGAGAATCTCTCTATCTCTCTCTCTCTCTCTCTCACTTTCTCTGTCCCGAATAACCTAACTAGAATCTCTCTTTCTCTCTCTATCTCTTTCTCTCTTTCTCTTTCTCTGTCCTCAATAACCTAACCAGAATGTTTCTTTCTTTCTCTTTCTCTCTTTTTCTTTGTCCCCAATAACCTAACCAGAACCTATTTCTATCTCTCTCTCTCTCTCTTTTTCTCTGTCCCCAATAACCTAACCAAAATCTCTCTCTCTCTTTCTGTCCCCAATAACCTAATCAGAATCTCTCTCTCTCTTACTCTGTCCCCAATAACATAACCAGAATCTCTCTCTCTCTCTCTCTCTGTCCCCAATAACCTAACCAGAATCTTACTCTCTCTCTCTATCTCTCTCTCTCTTACTCTATCCCCAATAACATAACCAGAATCTCTCTCTCTCTCTCTCTCTTACTCTGTCCCCAATAACCTAACCAGAATATCTCACTCTCTCTCTCTTACTCTGTCCCCAATAACCTAACCAGAATATCTCACTCTCTCTCTCTCTCTCTGTCCCCAATAACCTAACCAGAATCTCTCACTCTCTCTCTCTCTGTCCCCAATAACCTAACCAGAATCTCTCACTCTCTCTCTCTCTCTCTCTGTCCCCAATAACTTAACCAGAATCTCTCTTTCTCACTTTCTCTGTCCCCAATAACCTAACCAGAATCTCTTTTTCTCTTACTCTGTCCCCAATAATCTAACCAGAATCTCTCTCTCTCTAACTTTCTCTTTCCCGAATAAACTAACCAGAATCTCTCTCTCTCTCTTTCTCTCTCTCACTTTCTCTGTCCTGAATAACCTAACCAGAATCTCTCTTTCTCTCTCTCTCTCTCTCACTTTCTCTGTCCCGAATAACCTAACCTGAATCTCTATTTCTCTCTATCTCTTTCTCTCTTTCTCTTTTTCTGTCCGTAATAACCTAACCAGAATCTCTCTCTTACTCTGTCCCCAATGACCTAAACAGAACCTCTCACTCTATCCCAAATAACCTAACCAGAATCTCTCTCTTACTCTGTCCCCAATGACCTAAACAGAACCTCTCACTCTATCCCAAATAACC
>WURS02470613.1:0-13062 GCA_011762765.2 Rhinocypha anisoptera | reverse complement strand
ATAAATTTACTTTGAGTTTGCACAATTTGTCTGTGGAAACGCAGAGTGTGTTTACATATCCTTTCACTTTTACTAGTGAGTAGTTAGAGTTTTTAAAGTTATATTTTTTGTGAAAAAATTTAAGATTAGAAGTTATTTAAAGTAAAAAAATTCCCATTATTTTATCAGAATGACAATAGTCGTATAGCAAGATCGTTTATTTTCTCCTTACCATTACCTGCTTCTTCGGGATATCGAAATATTAAATATCAATCCTATGGATATACAGGGTTCCTGAATATAGAAATCCAGGGTTGAGCTACATTCGAGGCTTTTAAGTAAATTCACAGCAATAATATTTGCAGGTAAATCGGGCATCGAACAAATAAGAAAAAAATCCATACGATACATTTGCAGTCCATTAAATCCTCGATTGCGCAACAAAATAATTTTCCTTCAACGATAGCAAGGTTGATAATACTTGGTTCCTCACACCGTAAAGACATCAATTTCTTTATTATTTTCGGCGATGTACCAGATTTCATCATTTCGCACTCTTCTCTATATTATTAGAATAGGAAATGTCCACCGAGGCCTTTTAGCCTTCTGCTTAGACGCTCTTCTGATGTCGTGTCATCATTTCAACTGAATCGGTATTTAATCACTTTTTTTTAACTAAGGCTCTCTTTGGTCATAAGATTATACACACTCGCTCCATGTCGAGTGGTCACAATCTGTTTTCTCAAGTGACGTGCCTGTATTCAAGAGTAAAAGTTGTAACTTTTATCTCACGGAATGCCGATTTCCTACTACGTCTCTTATTGACTCATAAATGTTCCCACCTTGAAATACACAAAAAATGATTTATGCATTGATGATTTAAAGTTTTTAAGTCGGTTATCACCTGATGAATGCTATTGTTACACAAGCAATGTTAAAATACATATTTTCCGTCCATTTTTTTCCTTCGGTTTATTCTTTTGCTGGATCAATAAAAAGCTCCACCGAAACGAATCAATCCTAATAATGCCTGAAATTATCAATTGATATTCAACTCGAGCTTCGAAACTTTCGAACTTCATTAGTGGCGGAAATTAAGTAGCTGAAATGGTGCGCTTATGAGTAGTAAAATATACTAAAGGAAGAAAACGGAAAAAAAGATATCTCACCTCTCGTGAGAGCATGATGGAATTTTCGCGAAGAGTCGACTCCTCGGCGAATCCTGAAAACGCTGACCGCGGAAAAGGGATGGAGATGGCCGCAGGAGATGATAATGGAGTGAAAGAGAGAGAAACTGAAGGGGAGGGGGGACTGCAGGGAGGGAGGAAGAGAGATCCACTGAAGCGTGTGATTTGATTGGTCCGAGATGAGTGTGGGACTGGTGAAAATTACATGTCAAGAGATATGGGGGATCTTCCGTCTGGAAGGCTGCTTGGAGGGAGATGGTTTTGTGAGTGAAGGTGGCGGGCATGATGGACGCCAGTGGTGGAAGCTTTGTAATTCCCTTTTTGTCTAGTGTTTTATTTTTTTTTAATTGCCCTTTTTCTCTCACACCACGAAATTAAATTTGGATTGATGCTTTTCATTCCTTTCCTGTATGATACTAGATGTAAAAATCCCTTCGCTATTCCGCTTCCAAAATGAACACAGAATCTACTTATTGACTCTATTTTTTATAAAAATTTATTTTAAATCATACAACTTTACATATAACATTCACAATAATTACGATAATTATGCTCCAGTCAATGAGCATAAGAATCTTCTGAAATATTATTTTCTATACGCTTTTCCCCACACGATATTACGTGAATTTTTGTGTCAATGTTTAAGTCGGTTAAAATTCATATTTCATCAAATCATCACAGTTACCCCTCCATCTAAATGAGGTAGCTCTATTTTTTATAATTGATATTAGTTACATATTAACTGTATTTCTCATACTTTTTATCTCTCCTGTTGCATAATGTGTAATTTTTATGACTGATATCCATGATTTTGTAAGAGCAATGAAATTTCAAATGATATTTACACTAATAAGCTTGAAAATTGGAATTTCTAAAATGTTGTGTCTGTATGAATGAAACGAGTGAAGAGGAATATGCAAACACTAAGCAAATTTACATCTCGTAATGAAAGATAATTAGAGACGTGAAATATACGTTGTTAAATCGTTTGGGAAATAATAGTGAAAATATGAAAATTAGTAGGCAAAAGGAAGCCAAATACAACTGAACAGAATAAATCCTGCAGAATATCGACGTGCTTATATGAAAGGATGGTACATTAAACGATGTTGTCATTAATACTTAACTAATACAGATGTGTAATATTTTAAGTGGACCTAAAGTTAAAATGTAACCCTAGGATCACTGTTCGTTCAGTTATCTGTTTTTTAAATTTAATTTTTATAATTATGTTTCTATTTTAGCTGAGTTCAGCACGCGTTTTTCGCTTCCGACGTTTGAAAACAAGGTGTTTGAACATATATATCTGATTAACGTAGTTATGTGTGCTTGATATGGTCATTTAATGCTATGTAGATATTATTAAGGTAAAAAATGAAGAAGTTTTTGAGAGAATAAATGAAAGAAGAAGAATTATGGGGGGTTATAAGAAAGAGGAAAGGGAACTGGATGGGGCATATTTTAAGAAACCTGATGAAAATATGGATGGAGGAAAAGAATGAGGGAGAGAGAGGTAGAGGAAGAAGGAGACACAATCTAGTAACAAACATTAAGATGGGAAGAACATAGTAACAGCTGAGGGAGAGGACACACAGGACCGGACAACTTGGAGGGAGCAGTGTGCAATTGAAACCTGTCTAAGGACAGATACACCCAAGAAGAAGACTCTACCTGGTACCTTCCTGTGTAAACCGGTAATTTTCTAATGTACCTGCTTGTGAATAAATCATATATAAATGAGAGGATGACTCGTCGTAATCCCTCAAGCCTACATCCATCCACCAGGAAAATTTCATTGTCATATTGCGGGAAAAGTCGATAACTTAAAGAGAACCGAACGAAAAATTTATGAGTCCGAATTAATTAAATGTTAACATCGTAAAAACAAGCCGTATTTTTTTATTATCAAATCAGGAATGGGTAGAGGAAAAATTGTTGGTCTCTATCGGCATTGTGCAGGCAGACAGGTCATTTGAGATGCAGAAACTTTTCTGAAAGAAATCTTACGCAAGGAGGAAAAATTCTAATCCACCTATCGGTTTAAGATCATTTCGTTTACACCCTCGCACGTTTACACACGAAACACTTGACCTTTTCCTTTATTTTTCTTTTTCTTTCCGTAATAGTCAACAAAACTTACAACAATTTCATAAATAAGGGTATAAACGTGCTAAAACGTTAATAATAACCATTCGTCAATTGTAAAGATTTTCAGTTAAACATCTGTATTTTTTTTTACCCTTTCCCCATAATCGTTCATTAGATGACTATATTACCATTTTCACTCGAAATAAAAATCAATTACTCGTAAGACAAAAATATTTTGATAATTCTACTTACGGCGTTCAGTTTCAAACGACGAGTGGCAATTAGTGCCCGCCGAGGGTGAATCAAGAAGTTCAACAGGATTGTGAAAGTAACCAACAAATGATTCCAGTGGATGTAGAAGTAATATAAACTAAACTGCGAAACAGGGCATAGGGAAACACTTACGAAACGTGTTGACGCTCGAAACTTCTTGCTAAATGCGACGGCCGTGGGCGGGAATCGGTTTTGGGGTCGGGAGCGGAGATGTCCTCGCGTGAAAGAAGCGTGCAGGGCAATGGCAAAGCGGAGGACGCGCGCATGAATGGAAACGAATAACACTCGCGGAGGGGAGAGACGTGGGGTCAATACGGCGAGAAACGGAATAAAGAAACGAGTTTTCGATTCTATCGATCGTGACGAAGGTCGCGGGGTAAAAAGGAATTCGATTTTCTCGCGAAGACAAAGCTAGACGGGGGCCGAATGTGATGAAAGGAGAGGACGCAGGCGGAAATTGACAAAAAAAAAAAAAAAGAATGTCGAAACCATTTCAATCGCCCTGGAAACTGTGCGGAAGATGGCGAGAAAATTTTCTCCCACGCAAACGAGGCAACGCATTACCGTGGACGGCGCAAATATCGAAGAATACTGAAAATTGAAGGGGCTTCTGGGAAGTCATTCAGTGACCCGAGTGAGTGACATCGCATAAAAAAATGGTAACTCTCTGTTCCCGTGCGCACATTTAAAGTTCAATTTAAAAAAATAATCTTCCTCCGCGTAGATTGTGTCTAGCTTCTAAAATCTCGACTTTTCTCCTGCCTATCCCTGGGTCTAGTATTATACCCACTGGTACGGTCTTCAAAACTCCAATTGATTTTATTATATCCCCCATCCCTATCTCTCGCCTTATTCGGAGATTATCTAGCGTATGCATGTGCCTATATGTATATATGTAAATATTTGTTTATATATAACATACGCATACGTATATGCATATGTATCTGGACGTTTTAATGCATATAATTCCTTTTTTTTAAGTAACAGGAAAGACTAAAAGGGAAATATATTATAGTATCAAGGAATGCTAATCAGTTAGAAAAAGGATTTACTCAAACAATTGTATGTAACGAGGATATAAATCCATTTGTATTATTTTTAATTATTTCATGCATTTATTTCGATTTTAGTTGCACTATCATAAGGTTTCACAGGTTTTTTATGAACCCTTATGTAGGTGTTACCACAGTGGGTTTTTTTTCATTAAGGACAAACACCATATCCCTGTTTTTCCCATATATGAAATATTTTCTGTTCATGTAATCATGCATGTATATATATATACATAATCTAATTTTTACTTAAATTATCAATGTTTAATTCTTTTTTAGATGTGTATATTTTGCTCCTTTATTGCATATCTTTTTATGCTAATTTATATTACTTGTAGTGCCTATATAATTTTAGATGTCGACCAGGGGTAAGGTGGAAGTTGAGGAGATTCTAGAGTCTCAATTCTTCTCCTGAATAAAGACTATCTAGTATATTCCTCTCTTGCCCTACCACCCCTTTCAAAAGCACGGTAGTTCGTTTCCCTCTCTGTCCATTTTACCTTCTCTCCACTCTCACGTGCCACAAGGATACTATCCACCTTCATTTCCTGGAGGACCAAGTTTCACAACCATACAAAGCTGAGATTCCTTTGGTAGTTTTCCCTTACCCTTTTTGCGTCTTTTTCTCCTTGGGTAATCACATAAACTCCCTTCCTTTCCAAAACATCCCTATCTTTTCCTATCCACAACATAATTTCCTCAATAAAGAAACCAAGGTACGTTCATGTAATCTCACGCTAGAGGAGAAGAGCACCAGTGCGGAGTGGAGGCGGAAGGGTTTGGAGAAAGGGTTTTTGCCGGTTTGTCCGAGGGGTGGAATCTCGACGCTCCGGCTCGCTCAAGCCCCAAGAAGGTTATTCCTCTCTCCCCCTCTCTTTACCCTCCCGTCCAACACGCTCGGGCACACTGCCCCTTCTGGTCCGTCGCCCCTTCGCCCGCCCCTCGAGGGAGACTACCTCTCCCGCCAGCTTCCTTCATATTCAATCCCCTTCCCCAACAATTCCCCCGGACTTACTGTGAGGACAACATTCTCTCTCTTACTATAATAGAGCCTCCTCGAAGATGTGTCAATTTCACGAACGTGGAGAAAGCAACCACCATTGTGGAAGAAGTAACCACCGTGCACGTAAAAATAATTCATGTCGAGATGGTCTATCGTTGGTGGGTCGATGCACGCCAACGGAGAATTCTTACGCATCTCGGCAGAAACAGGATCGGCGATAACATCGTTTTCCAAATTCACTTACCATTTACATACTAATTCATTGCTTATATTATTATCGATTGTAATATTTATATACCCTAAGCGTTATCAGGAGCATTAATTAACAAAACTTAGTGTTCTTCCCACCCCCGTCATACAGCAGCGAGCAGGGTACAAATGTGGATTTTTAATTCCTCTGCTTCGCGTGCTTCCTGCTTACGGCGTCATGCGCCCTCTTCATTTTTCCGTTTGCCTCTGCTCAATTTGTTTATATCTCCCTTAGATCTCAGAGTCAAACGTGCCAGCACACCTATTTAGGTCGCGCATCAATAGACTTTTCCCGTCTCTCCAGAGTTTCCTGCCGCAGAACCTCCTCTCCTCCACTGCCACGTTAGACATCCCTCCGTTTGGCTTCATCGAAAGGATGGATGTTCGTTCCCAACCCACCCCGACTACTACATCTGCATCATCTACATCTAAAAAATACCCTGCAAAACTAAAGTTTTATCTCACCAACGTCGGTTGCTCATAACTGAATGTCTTAACTAACAAGGTCTACATTTCGTCTCCAACTCTTCTCCACTTCATCTAGTCATCAATTTTCCGATACTTGCAAAAGGCAGCACGTCGCGTCGGTTGCCGTGCCTCCCTCACTACTATTATCCTTCTTTCGGTACCAAATTCCCTTCGCATTATAATCTTCGCTCTTCGAATGTTGAGGGTTATTCTTATCCTCCGGTTTCCATTCATTACATCATGAAGAATTTTAAACGTATTATGGCCGCATTGTGGGCTTACGTTTATGACAAAATGTTTATGCTTTACGCCACCTATAATGGGCAGCGTGATCAGGTCGCTGCCGTTACAACATTTATTTTTCTTCGTTTCCTACTCCATATTCGTCTTCATAAGAGAAAATAGGAATTGCATAAATTAGTCATTAATATTTAACCTCATAAATGATTAAGATAAAATATGCAACGGCTACCTAATTGATTAAAATAGCATATATACCTATGGTTAAGTCCGAGTCCTTGTTTAAATAGTACATCTAGCAGACCGTAGATCTCGCGAGGATAACTAGCTCTACTTTTTAGGTTTAAACTCATACGTACATTTGTTTGAATGTGATAGATGCACGAATAAGATACGAGTACTTCAGTTGATCACAAATACACACATGAAACTCGAAAGCTATATTTCTAATATTATCGTCGTAGCCACCTCCTTCTATGAAGTGAAGAAATTGAGAAAATTGAATGCTGAATATTTTTAAGTAACTTTAAATTACATATATATAATAATAAAAAATTTAATCAACCATATTTCACAGGACTTAGTGGCAATGGACTGAAAATGAGACGTAGCTATACTTTTCTTAGTTTAAAATAACGCTTAAGAAAGAGTCATTACCATTTCCATGAAAAGCTAGAAGTCAAGAGAAAGAGAACTTTGATTGGTTGAAATAATTTCCAGCGAAAGCTGCACTAAGAATGTTATTATTTACCGAACACGCCGATCAATAAAACAAAAGCCAGATTCGATTGCAGTGTAAGAAGCATGAGCACGGGGTATACATACCTGATCGAATCTCCTACTTCGGATACATCTAGCCATTAAATTTTTCAAACGAATCAAAACATAAGGCGATCGCTATTCATAAATTCCTTCGTACGTGTTTTTAATTTTGCGTTAAAACTTTCGTGGATAGGTTGGCATGGACCGAATCGAAAAGAATCCCTTAAGAAAGCGGAAGGAGAGCTTACCCAAGGTGGGTGGAATTCTCAGTCGGGCACGGGTCCACGCACACGTCAGTCTAAATCTCTTCCGCTTGGAACCGTATCCATAGTGAAAGAATCGACATCGGGCAGATGTTCATGAGGTATGAAGACATATGAAGACGAATCTTCCTTTCAAACCATGTTCCACTTTGGCCTGTCTGTTCTAAAAAAAATGAGACATATTTACTCACTGAGACGTCAGAGAGGATGAAGTTTTTAACGTTAGGAACATGGCGGACCCATCATAACTTTCGTTTCCGTGGAAAAGTGCTCCCTCGAACATTTACCGTATCACCTATATTACCGCACCTTAATTAATTGTGCAACAGTTATGTTCCTAGCTAATAAGACAGACCGAAAGAGGCTTCAAGTTCTTCAAAATAGAGGAATGATACTAATTTTGAAAGGCGATAGCTATAGCAATACGAAAGCTATGTTAAAAATGTTTATGTGGATGAATGTAAACCAATGTTTAGACTACAATGTTCTTATTTTTATTCAAAAGATTTTCATTGGGCTAATGCCTACTCGTATTTTGAGGACATGCTTCTAAAAAATAATGCAGTCCATAATTATGAAAAAAAAATTAATGATTATTTTCATCTCCCTAAGAGGAAGAAAACTTCTTGTCAGGCCTCTCTTTTCTACAAGGGCTTGGCTATGTATAACAAATTGCATCCGGAAATAAAATATTGCAAAAATAATGACAGATTTAAAATGAAATTAAGGGAATGGATATTATATAGGTGAAAATTGTATTTTTTTAAATAGTGAAATAGAGTATTAATGATTAAATTGTAAGTGGAATGTTGATGTTTCACTGTGTATTATGTCTTTGTGTATTGAATAGCTTTTTTATTAAATAAAGATTATTATTATTATTAATTACAATGATGGACCAAAGAGGGCGTCTCGAATTTTTTTTCTTTTATCAACATTTAACTCGACGGTCTTCCAATGTACGTTTGTATAAATTCAAGTGGCATCTTCCCTAAGTATTTACTTTTTTGGTTATCTACTTACAGTAACTTTAAGAGGTTTCTCGACATCGCAAAATGTTTACTTATTCTAATTTCATGTACCGAAATCCGCAACATTTTTTACTTCCGATGTTTCTTATTCTGGTGAAGGCAGGATTTTCTTGTACGTTAAACTGTAGGAATTCATAATCGTGGTTCTCAACCTTAACAATGCAATAGTTATTATATGTGAATATACATCAATGACTTGGATTTATTCCACACGCTCAAATACCAGGATCTCGGCCTATCATTTAGAGGGAATGGGGAGCAGTCGCTTTATTTTAAGTTATGGCAACCGCAGATAGGCTTGTGCCATGACTGATTTTGTCCATTCATGTTCGGTGAAAAATTTCATAGAAATGCTTCGATTTTGTTGGTTTTCTCCTATCATCGGTTAGAGCCTGAATAATGATCGATAGTTTTCAGCGATCAATACTTAGCGTTTAGAATGGATGACTAAAACAATAAAACTAAGGGATCAGGGCCATTAGGTCTTATTTAACATTGTGTCATTACAATTAGAAACACCCATACCCGGAGCGGAACTCGAAACCGCGACCTTGTGGTTTGAAGGCGGACACTATATATATCAGCATGAACCCAACTGCAAACTATCGACGATGGATGACTGTAGATGGTGCAGGAAATCTCTTGAGCATGTTAAGTAAAGATTGAATTGGATCCCACTTTATTTATGAAGGATAAGAAAAACTCATTGAAGAGAGCGAAGCAAAATTCAAATTACATCAACAGCGGGCTGATTCTGCACCCATCTCATAGTAGAATGAAGGAAGCACGTGGAAAATCTTATTAAACCTACTTAAAGGGACACAATAAGTGTTGAAATTATTTTATTTTCAAATTTTGAAATTTTACTACCTTCCTGCAGCGCAACTGTAAAATATGTTTACCTCACAATATTTTTATCATCTCACGTGTGGAACAGCACATGTTCATCAGTAAAATAGACATGCATGTGTTTTCGCTTATATAAAAAATTAGCTCTCTCTGGGATGCCATTTTACCAACTCCTTTTAAAACTTTATTCACAATTTTGGCTTGGGGGTTATGAAATTTACAGACGTATTTTGTTTCTTCTAAGATAATACCAAACGAACCTCATTTTTTCTATTTTTTGGCAATAGATACACAGTTAAAGTTTTGCAAAATAAAATGAAAACCAAAAATGAGTGAATACTCGAAAAATAGAAGTAATATTAGTCGTTCAGCCTTTGGAATGCGTAAAACTCTGGGCAAAGTGCATAATTACATTCTTCACAGTTTCCACCAGTGCCATTGCCAATTCCACAGTTACCATCAATGATTTGTAATGACGGACGTGTATCTAACGGAAATCACGGCCTGTTTCCAAACTCCCAGCGTGCGTTGGATCAAGCGAATTATAGCAGCATAGTGACCAGTGGCACTAGGACAACTTGTGTCGTCTACACTACAGTTATATGTATAGGCACGGGGCTACGGAAAAAGGGAGGGGGGCACGGGGGCCAGCCCACCGGTAGGCGGGCGAGACACACGCACACACGCACACATATATACATACGTAGTTGCACACTTGGAAAGTCTTGGTGGCGACAGAGCGCAATTGACTTAACACAAACATAAGTACTTAGAAAGAGAAAGACACAAACACATAGGACACTCACAAGATTAGTTCGTACGTTCTTAACTTTTTATTTACTATTCCAGAAAATTTCCTAACAAGTTTTCGCCACGACAGATATTTCCTTATCCTAACAACTAAGTGCACCATACACTCTACACTAATCCTGTCTCATGGGGATCCCACACACTCGAGGCATACTCAAGATGAGGCCCAACTAGTGAAAAGTAACTGCGCTCCTTTACCGTCTCATTACATTTTCCTAGTACCCTCTTGATAAATCCTAACTTTCTATTTGCCATTCCACAAATTTCCCTAACATGTTTTCCCCATGAAAGATCATTCGTTATCGTTACACAGGGGGTGGGGGGGGGTGGAAGCGTTGCCTCCGGAAAAATCTTCCGAACGTCTAAAACTAAAATACGTGCCTGGTGAATGAGACGCGGAGGGTGGGGGGCGGGTGGGTTAGTGGGGGAGGGTATGGTTCTACGCTCCGACTTTTTTTTCCATTGGAGCCGGTCGAAGGACGCAGTGGGGCGGGGCGACGAGGAGTGGGGGAAGGGATGGGGTGAGAGGGATGCGTGATTAAAATATCGCCGGCGTAGAAATACTAGGGAAACGGTTTGGTTGGGCCCGGGAACCATTAAGCTAACACTTCCTCGCATTCATTTTCGTGTCGCATATAGACAGGAAAGTGCGAAACCCACATAATCCCGTTACAAGCCTGCAGGGACTCGCCTACGGAGACATCCGTTGCTCCCGGATCCACTTCGACGAACCGAAATTGTCCACCCTATGCTTTTTGGACCACTCGGTAATCAAACCACACAGGAACGCATCGAGATCATGGCATCGCACTGATTCGCGGAATTTTTTTACAAAGCCGGGATTTAAAAAAATACTATGATCGAAATTTCCCTAAAGCAATATCAAAGGAGAGTGAAAATCAAGGGAAATTGATAATTTACTGGGAAATATTTTCTTTCCTTGGGAAATGCCCTAGATTTTTAGGGATGTTTTTCCGACGACTGTTATCCTTTAAACATTAAGCATATAGGTCAGCCATTTTAGTAGAACCTAACGTACCTTTAGGCAAAATCTTCATGAAAAAATTATCAATTGTAAAACAATTGGTAAACGTAGAGTACAGTTGAATGTGCTCCTCCGTCAAATTGAATCAAAAATAGGCATTTTCGAAGAAAGCATGTTTTTCGATGTTCTAGTTATTTTCGGTAAGACAATATCAATAGTGATTTTAATGATCGCATCATTTATTTTCATTTAAATGTCAAAAGCAGTCTATTCTTTCATCAAAACAACCCTTATCTAAGTTATCACGTGTTTATGTTTACAGAAATCATGATGTAAAATTTAGACAAAACTGTTTTGTCGCATTCACGTTCAATGGATGGTGAGCGCATTTTAAAAAAATGCTACAAATTCTTCAGCAGCAGGTGAAAAAAAAAATATATATATATATGAGAAAACAAAAAGTGTAAATTGACTGAAAAAATAAATTAACACAAGCTTTTTAGTTTCTATTAATCATTCATTACTAATCAGATTACTCCTTTTAAACAATTGTAATAAATTTGTTTTTATATTTGCCACGTATATCCTGTTTTTAGGACATTCGTTTTCCATGTTATTCATTTGTTAAAACATTTTCCCAGGGAAAATTGATTCCACGGAAATTATTCCACTGATTGGTATTTTATAGGAAAAACACGGTTTCAATTTTCTGGTTAAACCATAAGACTTTTTCTGAGGAACGAGGAAAATTCACAGGTAAATGTCCAAAAGGACAAGAAAGTTGATCAACTCTATCTTCATCCGTTTAATCATTACATTACTTATATTCATGAATAAGTAAACAATTTCACAGAGGAGACTGGTCAAAAAGATTGAAATTCTCCTGAAGAATACATTCGGTTATTACATAGCAAAACAAAGCCTCTCTTGAATTTACGAGGAGTAAACGTTAGCCGTAGATCTACATCTACTAAGTACCCTGCAAGCCGCCACAGGGGCGTGTGGCAGAGGGTGAGCCATCACCATACATTCACATGCATATGATACAAGTCATGCATTACGCACACAAAAAGAAAAACCTATGATGCAAAAAACTAATACGAGAGCTACAAAACATGCTGGACAATGTCGGACCGCTCACAACAATCATACATAACAACTAAAAACTGTCCTTACAAAGTACAAGGTCAACACGAGGAACTACATTATAAATAAAAGCAAAAAAAACCTATATATACACTAACTATCCTGAATACTAACTCCGGACATTGGACTACATGTATTGTGATCTCTAATTGTAAGAGGAAAAAATGACATTTTATATCTACCTGTTCGGCATCCTAACTCTCTGATTTAATGTACGTGGTCTCATCCCCCTTTTTTTTCGAGTTCTCGTCCGACGACGGAGGATGTGAGCTTACCCGAGAGCGATTCTGCATCGCGGCCTGTCTCCCACCTAAAGAGATACACATCGATCCGCGATCCACGTAAGTTGCGTCCTGTCACCTAATTCGTTTATAATTTCTCTTGCTTCCTGATTAACCCAGTACAGGGTTGTTGAATTTGAAATAATATTTCATACCCATTATTTCTACAGTCAAACATTTTTTCAGATAGGGGTGGGGAGGAGTGATGATCCCGTAAAACCGCTTTCCATAGCTGTTAAGGGACAATTTAAAGTTTTAAAATATAGTAACTATAGTAGCACTATAGTAACAATCAGTAGAGTCCCACCGCGTTGAAATGTTCCTACGCGAAAATTTCATGCGCATCCTCTCTCTGTCCTCGGCTACCTCCCCTCCCATTTCTCCCTTTCTCTCTCT
>WURS02470603.1:0-13063 GCA_011762765.2 Rhinocypha anisoptera | reverse complement strand
CCCTCCCTCGCCCTCCCTCGCTTATGAAACCGTTCTCCGGTTTAACATCAGTTCCTTTATAACAAGTGTTACATAACATACCTTATTAGGCATTTGCTTTCATAAGTCCTAACCTGCAGTTCTTCGTCCATCCTTACGTATCTTTCTGTCTTCCATACCCCATCCCTTCTCTTCCAGGTATCATCTTAACTCTTATCTGAAAATTCACTCCACAACATGCTCTTCACTCTCTCTTTCCTTGTTTCAACTTCTAACTAAATATTAATTAACCGCCCCGTTTTCCTAATTGCTTCCGTAGCCGTTCTCTTTCTTGCCCTTTATTATCAGTCCTCCGTAACCTCAAGATGTAGATACAGAACATTTCCACCTGCACTAGATTCTTTTTTTCAATAAACACTTCAATCACTTCAGTTTCCCCAAACCTCGTCATTCTAATCTATCTTAATTATTCTTAGACCGTATCTTAGATATTCCATTCCCTTTTACAATGCTCTTAGATGTTTCTACTTGTAATTCAGCACTGCCATGAATACCATGTCATTGAATGGTAATTTTAAAGTATTCCATTATCCTGCCACCGATATTCACTTCTTTTTCTCTTCACTGGTTTTAATAATTATTACCTAATTGATTGAAGGCTAGTATACCTGCTAAGGAAGGTTTTTGTGTATTGTTTTTGTTGTTAGAGTTAAATTTTCCCAACTTAATCTTAATTTAATCCGTCTTCAAATCTGCATACATTCTACCACCTATCATTCTATCCAAAATCCCTTTTCTCCTCATACAGTTGCCTCACTTACCCAATAGTATTCCCTCCATTACAGAATTGAACTACCCATGCCTCTGAGTACTCCTATTCACCACACCTGCCTTCTTTGGACCACAGTTAACAATTTTACAGACTCGTTTACCTTACTTTAGGGTTTCAATCCGCCTCCTTTCTTCTCCACTTTCCTCCGGTACTCTTAATAATCTTTCAGTCAACGTCCATCAGTATTTTATGTCCACTCAGCTCTTCTTTCTAAAAATAATTATCCTTTACAGGCAATCAATCTGTCTTCCTGCGTAACTTTTCATAAACTGGAATGCTTTTTCCAAGATGTTCCAATAGTCTTCGCCTCTAGCCTCAGTTCGATTTTAACTACCTAATTGCGATTTTCTCATTCTGCGCAAAGTTTTTCATTTAATTCTTTCCTTACTCTTCCTGGTTACTCTTTATCCCAGATTTTTTTGTATGATTTATTTTCGGTTCAGGTTTAGCAATAATATTTTCTGAGGATCTCGTAAACTACATAAGACCTGATCATATATCTTACCCCCTCATACTTATATCATATTCATTTTGAAATCCACTAAAATTCAAGGTTTTCCCATATATTTCTCTCAAAGCATCCATTTTAATTTTATATAGTCTCAAGTCTTCTGATACGAGTATTTGCAGGAACTTGAGGGCATATTTCAAAATCATGGAGATTTTTAGTTTTTATCTGCCATTTAAATTAAAATTTGGTGATAGATATTCCGAAAATAATTGATTATATTCAAGTTGCTATCAGAGTTGCATTGTCATGGGATAAGTAATTCAATTAAAAATGATTTTATCCATTCAAAAGGATTCATTTATGCGGATAAATTTTTCTATTTTAAATTAAATACACTCTGGTTTAGGTATTTTTGGGTGTTTAAATTCATTATAATGACACTAATAATATAGTTCATTAACTATTTGTCATTTACTTACCTAATTCTTTTGAACCATATCATAAACATCATAGGCATTTTGGGTCTGATGATCTCAGAAATGCAAAGTGTAACTACATCTGGTTTAAAAAAATTAAAATCTAATGGCGCCAATTTCACCAACAGTCTGATATAGCAATTATTAGTAAGCACATCAGGTAGCTTTAAATGAAATGCATTTTGTTTTGACCTGTGGATTGCTAAGCGTATTGATTTCACAGTTTTATACGAATATTCACCAATTCAGAGGAAGTTGGCCCTTTTTTGTCATTCCCACGGGCGTCTTTGAAACCGAAGAGGCGGAACTTTACGCAACGCCTGGGAAAAATAAAAAGAAAATTCCTGCGCTTTCGGCTACACACTTTCTCCTGAAAGGCATGGAGGATGATGATGAGAGCGTGAGAGACAGTGAGATAGAGAGAGAGAGGAAGAGAGAGATCGAGAGAGACAGTTGACTGGCGTTTATGCGAGAAGGAATTACAAGGCTCGCCGCGGAAGATTCCGGGAGAGTCTCGAGCCAACTCGGCGGGAGGGAGACGAGCGGATGATGGGGGTGTGAGGGTGGGTTGAAGGGGAGTAAGAACGGAGTCGGGTGTGGGATGACGCAAGAGGCAGCAAATGATGCGCAGGAATCCGGGAAATTCAGAGAATTTCAACCGGGAGCCCTGGGGGTTGGAGCTTGGTAGAAAAGTATGGGAGAATGGTAAAAGGGAGAGAGAGAGAGACAGGGAGGGGGAGAGATAGAGGGATAGGTGAGGATAAGGTTTGGGGGGAGCCAAGCTATCGCGGCTAAGAAAGGGGAGAGACTCAAAAACCGACTGACGGAGTGGAGGGGAGGATGGCGGGGCGGAGGGGGGGAGGCGGCGATGAGGGTCCCGCAGGTTGGGGTGGGAAAGTGTCCTACTGCGGAGTCAAGATTCTGCATCGGGGTCAAGGAGAGGAAGAGAGATAGCGAGCGAGGGGAATATGAAGCCGGATACGAAGGATTTTTGGATTGAGGCGTCGATAACGGGGGGATGGGTTTGATGGCAAACTGGTAAGAGAGACGCGGAGGTAGAGAGAAGAAAAAAGGAGGGGTGGATAGGCAGGATGCGGGGAGGAATGAGGTAGGGTGGGCGGGGATATGCGAGAAGTGTGGATTACTTTTCCAAGATGCCAGACTTACCTTAAGAAGTCCCCTTTCTTTGAGAAATTCGGTCCCTTCCAACCGGGAGTGAGACGGTAAGAAAAATAGAGGGGAGGGTGAACTGGCAAGTCTTCGAGGAGACTGACGCGCCCCAGCGTCAAACACCTCAAGCAAGAGTAGGGACATTATGAGAAAAATTGGAGAAGTGGCGGTTCGGAGATAAGGCAAAAAGGGAAAAGTCGAGGACGAGAAAGTGCTGAAAAAAGGGCAAAAACTCCTCTCGTAAGTGTGACGAGTTACAAAATTGAGGATTTCAAAATGACTCCTGCTTTAACTTCATCGCCTTGAGGGTCCTTACTTGAAACAGAAAAAGGAAAGTCAAAACTGATGTAACTTTGAGGGTTAAGAAAATACTACTATATGTATTCTCTGTTAGGGAGTGATTTTTATCCTCTATTTGGAAGAAAACGAAATGTGTATTTTAGTTGATAGATAACACACGTATTTTAGAAGAATTTAAAAATCTAATAATCATAAACAAAGTTTAATTCAACAGCAAAATGCGTACAAACAGTAACGATCTTAAGTAACAATGACTGAGAAATACTAACTAACTAGTGGCTTTACTATAAATTATTATTAAACCAAGGAAAATTAATGAATGAGGAGACAGTAAGTTTTTTAATAGCATAAGTGCAAAACAATAGCAAATAATTCGTCGCCTGAATGCAAGAATAAGAAAGAACCCCATTCATTTTTTTGCTTTTTTAATTTCTCCATGAATTACCAATATAAGAAGCACATTTTTCATGGTCTATCGTGCGTCAAATTGTTTTCGATAGTTTGGGAAATTTATAAAAAAATATGACCATATTCCTACCAACATTTATATTATATAAAATTCCAGTTATTTACGGAAGGTATGATAGTATTTATCTAAATATTGAAGACCCCTTTGAATAGAATTTTCACTAGGATGAAGGAAGAGTTAGTAATATGAATCTAGAGAAAAGCCCGGAAAATGAAATCCTCTTGAGATAATGTGTTTTAGAAATACTTTAACTGCAAGTCAAGCATCATAAATACGTTTAAGGAATCGCATGTTTGCTACTATACATAAACGAAACATTTTCGATAAGCAAATCAAAAATATGTCAGTTCAAAATAAGCAGATGAACAAGTTAACCATTGAAAATATCGATATAAATATGAGACTTATGATATATCACGCTATACAATTAGGAAGTATATCAATAATACCATTTTTGATGACACGGATTTGACATTGCATAGGACAAATCTTATTGATACACCCTGAAACATCAGCACAATTCTGTATTCTCGATAAAATTCATTAAACAGAATCTGAAAGTATATACTAGTTTTGTAAATAGAGGGCAAGCATCACGCGGTTATAAAGATATATCGAAAAATAGAGCAATTTAAACCAACTGCTGATGTAATCAGTGAGTTTATCAAAGGAGATGCGGAAAAAGAGGCTTTCACCAGTTGGTGAATATTCTTCTGAGTATCCTCCGAATGAAGAGTGTACTTACTCGAAGTTTTCACTGATATTGGGGTTGCTGATTTTAGAACTATCTGAATACCTTGAAAACTTTATCAGATGATGTGACACTTTGAATTCCACCTGGCATTTATCCTATAAATTGGAGTCTGCACGTAATACTATCAAGCAAACATTGTACACCTGCACCATAAGGTACCTGAAGATGACGCCATAGCGTTGAAACTAGTCGTACCAGATTAAAAATTTAGTAAAAAAATACGTAGTAACTAATTCTTATTTCTCAGAAAGGGATTCCCACATAGTTATCCCTGAAAATATAGAATATAGAAAGACATCCATTTAAACACTTCCTGAATAGTTTATCCTACACATAATGTTGGTCTTTCCCAGTGAAATGAGAGCATTGCTCCTCGTCAAGGGCTGTTTCAGTTTGGATAAGAGTATGGATTAATAATTAAAGGAAGCCTAGTTGATGGGGAAGATCTGAACACCTTCCTTCCCAAGGTACCCTGTACGCTTCGAAGCAAGAACCCCGAGGGCGCAGTGCCCGCCGACCTGTTGCTCCCACGGACCACCTCCTTTCCCCCTCGCCACATCTAAGTGAATCCTCCTCCTGAAGGCGAAGACGCTCGTAAACCTCAAGTCTTGAGCACTTGGAGTGCTGCATTATTCGAGGGCGCTGCTCCCAACACCTGAAGAGCACACCCAGTCCCGCACCCGTTCGAACCGTGAATCTTCTTCCGTAAAGGAAAGGTCTTGGTTGGTAGAGTCTTGTGATTCAGGCACTCCCAGTGCTTTCCGGTATCGTAGGGTGAATAATTAAACAGAGTCAACACCTCACCTGTTACAAGGGTACGTGCATTTAGGTCATCTATTGTACTAAATCCGCTTTCGGAGATGTTTTCGACATTTTATTTGAATCAAATTTGTTTGTAAAATTGATGTAAGCTATATATTTTGAATCAAGCAATGACAAAGTAGTGGACATCTCGGGTTTATAACACATTTCCACAGATATGGGGTATTTCTGAATTCATAAGTAGTCTAGTTTTTAGTTACTGCATAATAACTTTAGTCAAAATCATCATCACACCAAAATCCCAATCCTTGACATAGGAAAAATTCCGAAAGAAGAAGAACACTGCTACTGAATAAATACTTTTTACAAAACCTATAAGATAACTTGCAGTGGTATGCCAGGTATTTCAAAGAGCTGCTGCTAGCATTTGGATTCAGAATTTGATTAGGTTCTATCGTTTTTAGAAAATGAGAGGAGACTTTAACACAATTAAGGCGAAGTGAAAAAGTTCTTAACATTAAGTAATTCCAAGTAAGAAAATTATTGATGTATAATTTATAGTTGATATATATTGAGCACTCATAACCCTTTTTCTAAGAACAAAAAAATAACAGATTCATTACGGGACTAAGGAATATTTTTAATCCGAGATTCTTTCTTCGTCGTTTTCGATAGTCGTAAAACCCGTATTCCCATTTTTTAGGACAGCAAATTTCTGAATAAAATGAAAAAAGAAGTGATGGAAGTACCCTTTTTAGTTTTCAGTGGTATTCAGATATAAAGAGAAAAACATTTCTTATCGCACATTTTCTAGGTTAAGCGATGATGCAAAATGACTATAAATTAAATTTCAGACTGAGTGACAACATGATTTATAGCCTCCCGTAAAAGAAGCGTGCGAAAATTAAATCCCTCATTAAGGACCAAATATCTCATCCTTAAGTAATCCATTAGAGCAATTTCATGAGACTGATTATATTTTTCGAATATAAGTGCGATTTCACGTAAAAATTATGACATTCAAGTTTTTTTATCCGCAACCGATATTTTATGCTCGGGTAGCCTCCTATCTGCCGATATTATGGACTCGACTCTCCAAGGTTCGGCTTTACTCTGGAATAAATTCAGTTCGCGAAAGGAGGAAAGGTGGAGAGGAACGCTCAACAGCGTCACCGTATAATGAAGGTTCTTCTGACGCATAAATTCATGAGGGCCGCCCTTTTTTCCATCATCTCTCTCCACGTGTATATAGGCTCTTTTCGGGCACCTGTGTGAGGGAAAAGGCTCACGCGCCCACCAACCTCAAAAACACCTGAGTTTTTCCCCTTGAAAAATTCACGGATGCCCTCCCCCTCAACCACTCCCCACGTCATCCGCTCCGAAGCATTTAACTCCGGCACTTGACGCGTCGAGACCGCCTTCAACCTGACGATGAAGGGATCGGCGAATGAGCGTCGCGTACCAACTGAGCGAGGCGTGAATACATATAACGCAAGCCTTGTACGGGACAAAGGGCTTGAAAGACGGAAGTGTGTGCCTGTGTCTAAGGGGTGAGGATGGGGGTAATGGGGGGGAGAAGCGTTTTCGAGGTCACAGAGAAGACCCTAGCCATTCACAACGTCCCGATCGATGGCCAGCAACTGAATGGACAGCCCAGGATTGATTTCTCGGAGGGGTCATCCAGACGGCCGAAGGGCTTCCCTCAGTTTCGAAGGGATTAAAACGCTGGAGGCGGGTTTAAATAATTTCCACAGCCAGCAGAAAAAAATAGCGGTGACCCGTAACTGAAACCCTCCCTCCATCTGCCCGTCCGGATTCACCAAGTGTCCAACTTGGAAAAATCCATTCGCTTCTGACGTGTTGCTGAGAATGATTAAAGCTCCGGACCCTGAAATGGGAGGGCCCATGCGAATCTTCCAAATGGAGCCTCCATCGCCCTTTTCTCCATACCTCAGACAACAAATGGTGCCCGTGCACCAAGTGCCATATATTTGGAAACAAAAAATGATGCTTGGCATATTTAATATTCCGGTATAACTTTGTAATCTCCCACCTCGTTACCAGATGACTTCCCAGAAATAATTGCGGGGAATAGAGAGTAAAACTACGTGACTCATACGTTAAAAATGACATTCATTAACCGTTCCATGAATATAATGGATGAGAAAAGTTAATCAAAAACTTCTTTCTCAAAAGTAACTGTATGTGGCAAGATGGAGTATTCACTGCCGAAAGACAATTTTAAAACCTTCTTCTACAGCCTATTGACTTAAGGAAACCTCGTACCCCGACAAGCTTCATTCCACCCTTCAGTCGGGAGTGTATAGACTCAGGTGCAACGATTGTGAAAAATACTACATCGACCATACGGGCCACCCACATGGCAGGGTATAGGAAATGCTGGGAGCAGGATCACTTGACCACGCTTGTGGCCAAATATCTTGTAGAAGAGAACCATATATGCACATCCGACCCAAAAATTCTCCATGAGGAGAGGAACGGCCAGAGATATATACCCTGGAACAATTTGAAATTGTGCAGCAAGACAAAGATAAATTAATGAATGAACAAATTTTCAAAAGTCACTCGTCACTCCTCGCCAGTCGAATTCCTACTCCTCGGAAAGTCTTGCCACCAATACACCCCAACTTTCGTCACCCCCCTTGTAATGAGCCCAATGAGCCCCCAAACTACAAAAATGTTGCCATATTTACTGCTGTATTGTATACAATCGTTGTACCTGATGATGGCCTAGCAGCTGAAATGCGAATTACGATTAATAAACTTATGTAACAGTGCCTACGTTTCTCATTGTATTATATCTTCTTTCTTCTTATCCATAATCTCATTAATCTGGATCGTTTTAGTAAATAGGTTTTCACCGCAATATATATATATACACGGCGGTATGTACTTACTCTCGTCAATTATTCAAAAGTATAAGTTTTGAAACAAATACAACATCCATGGCGTGGGCAGGATTCGAACCTACCACCAATGACATATTCGGTGAGCATGCTATTCAGTAGGCTAACTCTGCCGGGTATTATGTAGAATATATATAGTATAGGAATTTTGGAGAAATGAACTCAAATAATTAGAGTTCTATTTTATGTGAATGATATGCAAGTGAATACAGGTAAATTGAAAAAGGAAACACTGTTTTTTCCACTGTAATATATAATCCAGGGAAATTAATTACGGGGATTAGTGACTCTACTTTGGTGAAAATGAAAGAGAATATTTATTTTACAGGATTACATTTCAGACGTTTCTAAAGTGTATCTTCTCATTTTAGATAGTATTTTTCTTTGTCATTACTTAGCGTTTCTGTCATCAATTCCGTTTTACTCTCATCGCATTTGCTTCCAACTGCTAACGCGATTCCCTTCATAATGTCCTTGCAAAATATATTCAACCGTTTCCTTCCATTCTTATTCCGGGTGAGTTTACGGAGAGTTCGGAATTAATTGATTTTAATGTGATAAAAGTGTTCGCGTCCCGGAAGATATCACGCATTTCCCTATGCAATCACCACAATTAAGAAATCATTGAGTTACCGCAGAGTCAGGGAGCGAGAGACATAGATGCAAAAATCTATGGTAACACCTCACGCAATATAGCTTCCGTAAACTGGAATAGCACGCTCCTCAACGGGAACCAAATTTGAGTCTAGGGAATTCGGTAATATGCTGTAAGCCGCGCTTCACGAGGCGTACGTATTACTGCGAGTCTCAGTAGTTTTGCGGAGCCATTCGCTCAGGATTGGGTTCGCAAACTCGCTAACGAGGAGAGCATGGATTGTCTCCATCCTTTCCCCCGCCTCCTTCACCTTATTCTGTGCCCACCAACACCACGTGGACCTCCACGGGCGATATAGGGTCCCTCCACAACCCCCGTCGGAGGAGTTCCGTTCCCTGATTTCCCTCTCCGCGAGTCATTAGGTTTCAATACTTGGCCGCCGAAACTTCTCCACTTCCCCTCCCCGCCTTTCAAACGAGGATGGAGGGGGAGCAATGAGGATTACAGTCCGTGATTCTGCAATAGCCGGGCGCGACTAATTGCCACTCACCAGCGGGGCGCCAGGGAAGGAGGGAGGGACCCACGGACGTTTCCATAATGCAGGGGCGGCGACGTCATCCCCGGCGCTTAAAACTTTAAACGCGAACCCGACACCACGCCGCCCGCCGTCGTAGGGAAGGGTGCCCATCTCGCTGGAAGTTCTCCAGGAAATCCAGTTTTGAACGCGACCGTATTGGGATTTCTCGTTCGGAATCGGAAGATAGTTAGTTCCGCAAATTATGCCGGGGACGGAACGGTGGCGACCGAGGGCCTTAATCACCAACACCCCCTCCCCCCCGCGGTTAGGGCCCGGCGTGGGATGACACCCCCACTCTCTCCCTCTCTGTCTCACTCCATTTATCTCTCTCTCCTTTCCGCGTCCTTCACCCCTATCATTCAACACAGTTCATTCCACCACCTCTTCCCGCTCTTGTTTTTTTTTGGCTGCATGGGTGTCTCTTCTAATTGGGAATGGTAAATACCTTTCTCCGCCGGTTAATGCGTCTGCGGAATTGCGCGCAGAGGGAGACCCCAGTTTATTTCATCTGTCGCGCGCGAGTAGGAGGGAGAGGAAATAAATTCATAATCTCGCACCGTTACCACCTCCATGACGAAATGCATCCCCCTTTAATGGAAATGTCCACTCTTCGAAAAACATTACTGCGTGGCCGGAGGGCGATTACACATTCGCCGCGGAAAAAGTACGTACGTATGTATCCCTCTTCTACCCTTCTCTCACAAGCCATCTATTTCACTCTCTCTCTACAACTCCCACGCTCTCCCTCCCTCACCCTTTCCCCCTCTTTTACTCACCATTCCGTCTTTTTGCCCCTCACTACTCTTCTCTCAATTTCGATCTCCTTCCCATTCCACTGCTCTCATCTCTCTATCTACCTCTCCGTTCATCTCTTACTCCATTAGTTTCAACGTTAGCTATGTTTACTTCTCTCTCCCTCTTCCTCTTTCTCCCTCTCCCAATTCCCCCATCCCCCTCTCTACCTCGTTACCTCTTCCACATCCTCCTATTCTCTGCATTCCTCTTAAATGCCCTCTACCTGTCTGCCTATGCCACGCTCTCTCTGACTTTGTCTTCTTCTGCTTCTCTTGCTCTCCTACTCCGTATCTATATTTATCTCTCACTCCTTTTATCTAGTTCTCTCATCTTTCCTCCCAGCTTATCTCTCTGTCTGTCTATCCCACACTCTTACATACTCATAACCACGATCGGAAGCACAAATACGAAACGCGCAAAACACACTGCAAAAAACCCCCACCCCAGTAATTCCTCGCGCTCTCTTTTCCCTGGAGTGATTTAGGGCTAATTTGTTGCTGCCGTGTTGTTGCATTATATAAGACATATCCATGGCTCATTAGCGGAGACTTTTAAAAATGTGTTTAGCGAGCGCTACAATGCTGCACATGTGGGTTTCTTTGCTATTTTTCAGAAATGGAGGGTGTTATGAAACTACACATATTGGGAAATGAGAATTTAAATTTGGAGGTTTTTAAATAGGCGCATCGTTGTATCCTGTCCTGTATTTTTAAGGAACGATAAATCACACAAAGGTGATCGAGTTATGAAAAATAATTAATTCAGAGACTTTAAAATAATGAATTTAAGGATCAGTTAAGCTCTTGAATATAGGATCCCAGTTAGCGATTAAGTCTTACTCCTTCCTTGTTTGAGGAATTCCTTTCACGATATTGGAATGTAACACCACAAAAGACAGTTTTTAAATAGAGCAGGTGAGCCGCAGGCCTTCGTACTGTTAAAATTTAATAGCAAAATATTGTGGGATTAACAGTTACAGGCTGGATATAGTGGAAGGAATCCATAATGAATAAAAGAGATACACTTTTCCACAAAAAATATTTATTGCGTTCTTTAGTATTTATGCGCGTACAATTCTTGTACCTGATGATGGCTTAGCAAGCCGAAACGCGCGTAGTACGCAATAAATATTTTGTGGAAAAGTGCATATCTTTTATTCATATTATGGGATTCTAGTAAAAAAATTGACAAAACATAGACCAGAAATTGGCATTACATAGATGATTTTTCTCTAAAATTACATATAAAGGCTCTATTTTTAGTCTCTCTAGAACTTGTGCAGATCTTGGCTAAGGTATAAAGGTCAGCGAAAGGGAAAAGACATAATAAAATACATTTTAAAAAAAGAGGTTGAAGCCGACCTGATTAGCTCGGTGGGTAGCGCGTTCGTCGGCTAACCAAAAGGTCAAGGGTTCGAATCCCGCCCAGATCATGGTTTTTATGTTTCCCCAATGGGTTTTAGCTTCGAACTGAAGAGATCAAAATGACTATAGCCGTCGACGCACCCTATAAACAAAAATACTACTACTACTAGGAGCTTTGTAGCTCAATGGAGAGAATTAGAAAGGTAGATACTTATTTAATGATTTCTCGAATCAAATGTTATGATTCCATATCAGTATTTATGGGAAAAAAATTATTTTTAGTATATTCCGGCTCAAGTGTTACTATTTTCATATTATTTAGTTTATCACTACAAACTTTATCATTCTATTATCTAACCAGTGACGTAGCCATGAAGCCAAACCAAATATTTCAAAACTTATTTGTTAAAAATACCCTCCTTGGGATTAGTCAGTTGTTTAAAGAGGATGAAAAAGACGTTAATAGTACAGTATAGTAACTTTAATCAGGACAACTGATTGTGCCAAATTGTGGTTAGAAAAATTGTGGGCGTATAAAGTTGTGCTGTATGAAGTAGGGTAATTATTCAATAGTACGTTTATAATTGCATTAGTTGCCAAATATAGACAATGTTTTCCGAGGTCATTAAAAATAAATATAAGCATTATCTGGGTAAATAGGCAAAAGGATTTTGTTAACAGATTTTTGACCAAAATTTCATTTTCAAATGTAATCTCGCCAACATTTTGACAGCCTTTTAGAATCAACAGTAACCTTTCCCTCAACTGGATTATTTCTATTATGTATATCGTTTTTCAGCATTCATGTAGGGGAAAGGAATTTGTTAGCATATGAAACGGAAATATCAATACAGATCTAATTCAAGTTTAGAGTAGAACTCTTTTTAACTATATGTATATTATTTGTTAAAATATATCGGTCTCCAGATGACACCACGGTCCACTGTGTATTTGATAATGCTCCTTGTTAACAAGTTTGAAAAATAGAATAGCTTTTGAAATGTCACGACGGCTTTACAGCGATGAAGTTAAAACGAGGACCATGGGCGGAAAGAGAGCAACGGTAAATATTTACCATGGTTCATTATTCTTTTTCAGCAACGCACGGGATCGCAACTAGCAAATACAGCATGATGGTCCCGCACATATTTGCCATGGGAGAAACAGCACTTTTCCACTTTCGAGAGTGGCACGAACTTTTCCCTTCTCCATCATGGAGTCTCTGAACCTACACGCTGTCACGAGGAGGAAACACTTTTGTCATACAGGGACTCCGGACACTCAGGTGGAACTCAAACCCAAAAGAACTTTTATTCACATAAATGACTTTTAGAAACCTACATCCTCCTCTGTGAAACCAACATTCCTCTTTTTTATTGAATAAAAAGATTTAAAATAAGTCATGAATAGATATATATATATATGTAACCACAGTGATCAACCCGAAGTTGGTATGTTAAATGAGGGTAGAGCTCACCTAGTACTAAGCCCACGGCGTTTGGAAATGCACACATCAGGGTAGAGGGGCCAGTTCATGTGCCGCCTGTGGTTTCCCACGAAGATGTGGTACCCGAAAAATCACTCAGCTTGGGTTTAGCTGGAGGTGTCCGGA
>WURS02470593.1:0-13063 GCA_011762765.2 Rhinocypha anisoptera | reverse complement strand
CCCGATCGTATCTTCCCTGTTTCTTTTTTCCCACCCTAGACCAAAGCACCGCCCCCAAGGGGGCGATAGCGCCCACTATGGGAACCACTGGTCTAGACGACGAAAGAAAGATATTCAAGTGATCGACAGTTGTTAACTTCCAACCAAGGGGGGTTTCTCGAATGATTGACCACGTCGACGTATTTAAACGTTTCAGATTTCAGAGAAATAGATACCCAAAAAGAAAAGATATCCTCAAACGGGTCTCCACGGTTCGATGTTGTTATTATTATGTTATATTATTGTTTATTTATTTATTTATTTACTCTCTTATAGCGGATCGCTGTGGTGAATGAATGCCCCAAAACTTAAATGAACGTGAAATGTAAGTTTATAGAAACTTCTCACTTCCAGTAGCCATTTTAAATATTTATTTCATTCGACGAAGGCACTTGTGTTTACACGTTGTCCTGGCAACATCCCCCCGGATAGATCAATTGCTCCTTGCCTCTCGCCGCGTCATCGTACTTCATCTCCCGACCCACCCTCCTCTCCCACTTCCTCCGTCCCCCCTCACCGCCCCATGCCATGGAGCGTGAGAATTCTGGGAAGTGGGAGAGGAGGCCGGGCGAGGGGGTGGATGTCCTCTGGGCGCGGACGATGAGACGGGAAGCATCAGCTTGCGCTCCCTCCCTTTTTGTTCACTCGCGCGGCCAAAACGGGAAACTGGCCATCGATTCAGAATTGAAAGACCTTTCGTGCCGTGACCGTACTCATGAAGTCTGATTATCATAAACAGATTAAGTGGGGAGGGGACAAATTTTGTGTGGCCATCGTAGTATTCACGCAATCGTACGAGTGATTCCAAATCTCTGGGTTTAGGTTGTCGGCTCTGAAAAAAAAACGTGAGGACTGTTAAAAAAAAATCTCTCTCGCGAGCTTTTTTTTGAAAAAAATAACGTAATTTTCGCGTGAATCCAAAACGAAAAAAGTCCTCGTACATAAGATAATAAAATGTTAAATACGATGTGCTCCGTTCCTCTTGGTTGAAAATAAGTTTATATTCCACCCTTTGACCTCAAGGGTGATTGGAGAAAAAACGTGATTAATTATCACTGTGCAGTGTTATCACGACAATACATAGCGGCGGGGACATTTAAAGACGAAAGGGTTAGCAAAGTTTGCGAAAAGGAAGGAGTTGATGACTAAAACGTCAAGGAAAATCGTGAAGACTTTGTGAAGATTTAGCGGTTAGATTGGTGAGAGATTAGCGAAAAAGGTTAGTGGTAAAAATCCTCATATGAAGCAGAGTGTTATATGGAGCTGAGATTTGGTTTTCCGGGCGACCATAGATCGAAGGCTTTTGAGATGTAGATGTGGAGAAGGATGGTAACGGTAAAGTGGACGGAGAAGAAAACTAGATAATGATGAAGTGTTAAGAATGGCCACGGAGGAGAGGTAGTTTTTGGCGTAAATTTACTTATTTATTTATATTAAAATAGCCAAAAAAAAAGCATAAGGCCTCCTACAATGGCTGTATAATTACAATAAATAAAAACAGAAAAAATAATATACAACAAAAAATTATTCAACAGAAATAATACATTGAAGAAATATTTACGAATACCATGGAGGAATAGGCAAAATTAAGGGAGCATACTGTGGGGGTGAGCTCCAATCATGAAGTTGTGTTTAAGTAATGATTGAAAAACGGTTCGCGACAATGATAGGTCCAAGGAGGGAAACTGAGTGGCAAGGTAATTAAATTCTGCAGGGATTCGTTGAAATAGAGAACGCTGTGAAATGGAAAGACGGAATTTAGGGGGTTTGAAGAAGACCATGGTTACGATTGGGACGTGAAGGGACGCGGATGGAAAATAAAGGAAGTAAGCTATCGGTTCGGAGATATCCGTTAAGGATGTTACAGAGAAATTTCATGCCTAGGACTGTTCCCCGGGGGGAGAGGTGAGAAATTCCAATGGAGGAGAGAGCGAATTCCCTGGATGAATTTTTGAGGGAGGGGATGCGATGACGTGTTATAGCGGCAAAGAAGTTAACAGGCCGGTTTAATAATGCTAAGTTTGTGGGGCAGGCGGTCGACCAGATCAGGGAACAGTATTCTACGATGGGGAGGACACATCCAAAAAATACAGTTCTGATGGCAGTAGGGCCACTTATTTCGGTGTGTCGATAAAGAAGACCGACTACGGAAAATCACCTTCGCAACCATCCTCTTTATGTGCTCCTTGGATGTTAGTTTAGAGAATGATCCAAAGAAGGCAGGAAAAGGGAATGAAATACCGTGAAATTCATAGACCGTGAAATGTAAAATAATATTAATCCAGAGTAACCGCGATTAACTTTGGGTAAGCCTGTTAGAGGTCGGAGATGAATAAGCAATTTAGACCTAATGGCAAAAACAACTCAATTTTCGCGTGAAATCAGGACGGCAATAAAAGTTCGTGCACAGAAGATGACAAAATATTAAATACAGTGTGCTCCGTTCCTCTTGGTTGGGGTCTGGCAGGGAGTATGGAGAGTAAAATTGGGATTTGGGTTTAGTCGGGACTCGGAAGTTCTATTTTTAAATTCATCAAACATCTGCCATAACGGATAAATTACCCGTGATAATAATGTTTATTAACCGTCATATTCCACCCCATGTGTTGTTGGTGTTCAACGTTTTCCAGCGAGTATATAATGGCCTTTTTTAGCATAAATGTGTTGTCTGTATACATATCTTACATTGTAGGAAATATAGGTGAAAAGAGGACTACAGGTAAACTTAAAGGAAAATTGCATTTTCGTAACGAAAATGAAGTGAACTTTGTGTATTCCAAATGGAAAAGTATGCTTGCCTAGAAAGGGAACCTTTCCCCGTTTACGCCTGGAACGTTTGGAGAGACTGAGAACGGAAAACCAAGAGTCTATTCGGTGAAAAGTTCTCGAGTTTCATACCAGGTCAGGTCCTCCGTATCCTCTGCGCCAACGTTTCGAGCTTTTCACCCAGATTATTCACCGGGAAAACACCAGATCATACATCAAAAGTCTATTGTTTCTTACACGCTTCGAGGTATTTTCTTCACATTTGTAATCGGTAAACTTTTTCCTTCCTCATCTTATAAGTTATAATCCGTATCTAGGTTCCTTTGATGACCTTACTTTTTCGGCTCGTGATGATCATATTACGAGGTACATTAAGGTTGTAAGGCCTCCAATTTTTTTCCCCGGACTGCAAACACATAGAAACATGCGGTTTATTTTAAAATGAGCGGGCACTCTTTGTCAATTCGTGACAGAGATGGCAGCTTTGTACGACAGACAGAACCTCTAGCGGCAGCCGCAAGAATTAGAACTGTTTTCGATACTTAAAATGGCGACATTTTCCTTACATGACCAGCGTGTAATCATCATTGAGAAGTAACACAAGTTTTATTGTTTTTAAGGTGAATAATTAGTTAGAAAAAAAATCGGAGGTCTTATAACTTGAATGCACCTCGTATTTTCACAAAAAGATTATTTTCACAAAAGAAATATTTCCACAACAGAAGTATTTTCACACAAGGAAATAGTTTTTGCCTTTTTTGGAAACAAGTGGAAACCTCTATTTTAAATAACTTATGAAGAATGCCGTAGACGTTGACATGGAGGGAAATACAAAAAACGTTGCGAAATGAATTTTTTGAACAAGTTAAAAGCAGAGAATACTTTCAAGCTCGAGAAGAAGGCACTGGGAAGAAATTTTTAAAAATTGTAATGGACCTGTGAAATTGATATTTTATTTGATTGTGATTTAACTGGTAGTTTATTGAGATTATCTACCTACGGAACATATATCCCACAAATATATATGGAAAATATGAGAAGAGTTCTTGCAGTAGCTATACATAGTGTCAAATTATTACTGTTATCTCCTCCCATTGAAACTTTGAGGAATTACTTCAAAGAAAGTGTAACTTAGTTTTTCCACACAAACTTCATTTCAGGCACATTCTAGGTCTGTCTGTCTGAAATAAAGTTTGTGAAGAAAAATAAAACTTGTAGTGCAGATAGATTAAAATGAAATAAAACTGTATTTCTACAGAATTCTATGGAAAAGCATTTTTTTATTTTATATTGTATAATGGACTTACACAAAGTATCAGCCTCTACGATCAACCAAATCAAGCTACTTGTGAATTATTACTTGTGAACAAGTTATTTATGAATATGCATACATTTAAAGAAGTTTTAACATTTTGCAAAGTTATTAGCAGGAACTATTTCAGATTAAAACCCAAAGATTAATCGAATTAGCTACCATGGCGGACCCATTAGCCAATGCCGCATGACGTGGATTAAGTTCCGCTATTTTGTTTTGCATGCGAGTGGCTCCACATTCTGTGTAACGCATGTCTCTTAACATTTGCACTTTGGAGTGCATGTGGATGTTTGGTGGTGTTTCTCCCACTGCCACACACCCTTTCGGCGGCTTGCAAAGGGCGATACGTAGAAGTAGAAGCAGGCTACCTTCCTCAACTCGCGTCTCCACAGTAACCACATCGTGGAAAGTGGTCCTTCACATCTGAATCCGTCGTTTCTTTAGACCAGTTGGGTGTGGCGTGATTCCTTTTCCCTTCGTGGTTTTTTTTAGGTAATAAAAATATTCTTGGTTATAATGAATCTCGATTAGTTATAATTACGAACCGCTTCGCTCGACACCACATATCGTAGATATAAAATGGGCAAGGAAGAGAAAAAATAGAGTGGACGGAAGGTCAGGAAACGTTAAGCGATCGGGGGAAATTGGGGAGGAAGCGTGCGTGTGGGGAGCGGGAGAGGAGGGGGAAGGTGGAAAGAGAGGAAGTGACGTAGACTTAAAGAAAGAGAGTGAGAAAGGGGAGGCGGTGAGCCAAAATGGTGGTGGTGAAAAGATGTATATTATAACTCAGCGGAAGTGACGTGAAATACGTTCGCGGGGACAAAGGGGTGTTGTAATGAGCACCGGCGCGAGCGAGACGATATGAGGGCCTTATTAAAAATATAAAAGGAGGCGGAGGGGAGACTTGGTTGGGGGTTGGTGTAAAAATAATCCTTTCTATGATCAATGCATTGATGACGTGCATTTCAAAATTGCAGTGCTTCTTTAAATGTAATTACATGGTTGACATTTACCATATGTTGGTTTAATTTCCTCGAGAATACATACTCAATAACTTCCGCGATATATACGATGTGAGTTTCATTTGTTTCCGAGTTAAGTGAAATTTTCTGTTGTATATCACGCACTTTTATTCTTATCTATTTTCCATATTTTTAGTGTAGATAACACGTGAGTTATATGCCAGAAAATATGGCACCTTCATTTTTTGGGGGGTAGCATTTAAGGAGGAGGAAGGGGTCTTAGGCTTCTCGCTACCAACGCACTTTTTCATTCTTAGAAGCCACGATGAGGACTAAAATTAGTGAAAGTGGAGCAGAGATTAAGGTGAAAGTAAAGTAGTCTTTTAAAGTAGGAAGACAAGAATAGCATCCCATGGGGAAAGAGTTGAAATGAGGTGTAATAAGCATGGAAGTAACCCGTAACAACTTGTCAATTTCAGGAAATAACTAGTTTCAACTTGGTGCCCCATGTGATTAGGCTGAAAGTTTTACAATTTAGGATGTACGAGGTAAAAACAATGTAAGTGGGCCGAATCATGAGGTGAACTGATATGAAACCAGTTTATGTGATGTTCCTTGATTCACCTGTTTTTTTTTCCACCAGGGCTTTAATTAACGACAACTGTGTTATGTTGAGGTTGCAAGCTGAACTATTTGTTAGCCTTGGTCCTGAACAGAGGTGGTCCTGAACTGAAGTTCCACTCCGTATGGTTTGAACACATCCATTTTACTAAATGACACTCTCGTTAAATTTAGGAGATTTTTTTGTGTTTATATATTTGACGTTTCATTTATGAACCAAAAAGTGTCACTCAATAGTCAGGCAGAAGGTATGTTTGTGAATTTACAGACTTTATTAGAGATTAGTAAGCTTTGGCAAAGGCATTTGGAGTTACCATTTCGCAGATGTGTGCATGATAACCTTAAATTTGAAGTGCTGTAGAGAAATTTTCCAGTGGAATTAGTCTGTTGGGATTAAGACAAAAAAAACTTAATGAATCACGTCTAAACCTTTAATAGAGGTAACTACTCAGGTTTACGATTAATTTCTGATGAATTATTGACCATCAGGGAAAGAGAGGAGGATTTCAAATACATCTATATTCAGGCTCAAGACATATCTAATACTAACTTCAGTGACAAAAGAACCATTCAACCTTAGGTGGACAATTTAAAGAAGACATAGTGGTTGGATGACAAATGAGACATCTTCCCATTAATCTTTATCCAATCTCTATAAAACTTTTAGTGCCATCTTTCATTACCTGGTATATACATGCAAAATATACCAAACTTTTTTGAGGAATGTGGGTTTTCACATATAAATATAACATATATTAATATCAGTGAGTTGAAGTTGATATTTTTATTCATACTGTAAACACCTACAGAGTAAGTAAAATATTTTATATACATCTATTTTTTTTCTCCTATGAAAATTAGGAAAAGAATTATTTATTTAAAAATAAATAGGGCCAATAGAATGGTCTGCTGGCACTAAAAGGGTTAATGCAATGGCCTATGCTATCCAACACTATGATACTTGAAAAGGTGATAGTGAAAAACTTTTCATTCTAAGAGTCATGTTTTTAAGTTCATAGCATTAATTTTTTGGGAGAACCATTTATTGTGCAAATTCTGAGCCTTGGTCACAAAAATGAAGTATTCATTTAATGGACTACTGGAAATATTTTAATTTTCCACCATGACAATCTAAAATGATCAAATACCTCTGGCGACTGATTGAATATAAGAGAGTGAGCCTAATAGTTTAGTAAATTAAAATTAAAATAATTCAATCAAAAAAGAATACATGATTGAATGAGTAAATGTGTTTGGAGAGTTACCAAAATCACCACAATACACACTAAATTCACTCAACTTCAGATGTAAGAAGCACACATTTAACTGCCTTCTGCTGGTCACGTGTGGACTTGTTGATTTAGAAAAAGTCATGACCTTCGGCCAAAATCTTTGCATAATTTTTCAATAGTTGTAGGCTTATATACATGGAAATTAATGTTCAAAGGAACAATGAAAAGTTGAATCTATAAATTGTTCATAGATATTTCAGCATTTTTTTATCAGGTACCTAATTATGATGGATAAGCATTACACTAGTTGCAACCTATGTAAGTATCAGTATAACATATTTATTTTTTCAACTTTTCATTATCTTTTCATCTATAATTTTAAGGTAAAATTTTATTGGTCACAGAGAGAAATGAGTTAAGCCATCAATAAGATACTGAAATATATTAGCCACAACTTTATCAACTCAAAAGATATACTGTGTATTCTTTTTGTCTAAGGAGAACCCAGACTTATTTCTATTTTTTGGAATATATGAGGGTAGTAAGAAAAGTTTGTGCCAGGTCTGATACATGGCATCACTGATACATTATTATCAATGTCATATAGGTTATTAACAGTCATTAGCTTGGAGAAACATTTTCAGTTTCGGGAAGATTGGTATATTAGTCTGCATTTGGTCTTCATTTGAACCTGAAGCAAGTCATTTTAAAAAATGGATGAAGGAGAATTTTGTGTGTTGATCCAACATTATTCCATGAAAGTCAAAGGTCCTCAGGAGACTAAAGTGAAGCTTGATAAAAATTATGGTGAATATGCAACTTCGAACTGAATGGTTTATGTGGTTTCAAAATTTCCAGAGTGGCCATAATGATCACAAGTAATGCTGAGCATTCAGACTGCCCTGTCGAGACCACTAGTCCAGAAATCATTGTTAAAATCCATGATAAGTTGCTCGACAATAGAAGACTGAAGGTACATGAAATTCCTAGTGCTGTGGGCATCTAGGGTGAATGGGTACTTAACATTCTGCACCACCATTTGGATACGAGAAAGTGATCCACCAGATGGGTGTAGTGATTTCTTACAGTTGACCAACAGAAGAACAATATGATCTGTTCCAAGGAAGGTTTGCAGTTATTTCAAAGTAATCCACCAGACGTTAGGCATTGTTTCATCACTATGGATGAGACATGGATACGCCACTATATGCTTGACACCAAGGAACAGTCTAAAATATGATCAAAGATTTTGTGCTCTCCCGGCATATTTGACGAATGAATTCCTATCGAGTCTTTAACTGGGTGAGTGTGTTCAAAGGTACTAATATTTCATCAGCCGACTCAGCCATGGTCCTCAGGGTAACTGAGGACCATGGTCGAGTCGGCTGATGAAATGTTGATACCTTTGAACACACCCACCCGGTTGAAGACCCGAGAGGAAATTCATTGGTCTAAAAAATGCATTCGTAGCGGGGGGGAGTCAAGGCACCAAAGAAGGTGAAGACCGTTTCTTCAAGGGATAATTTTTTACTACATATTTGGAAAAGGGTAAAACTATTAAGGGGACCATACTATGCATCCATAATGGACCATTTGCAAACCAAGGTTCAAGAAAGATGTCAATGATTGATTGGCACACAAAAAAAAGTCCTCTTCCATCATGTCAATGCACCAGTCTTGACTCCTCTGCAGTTTTGGCAGCAAAATTGATGGGTTTACAGTTCCAACAAATTCATTCCACACCTCATATTCTCCAGATTTGGCTCCCCAAAGAGTACCATCTGTTCCACAGCGTTAACATACGACTGGCAGGAAAAATATTCATTACCCTCCATCATAATTTCTTATTCAACGATCACCACATGGACTCTCCTTCCCCCAGCCATACGTAATCCTTACTTAACGTTATAATAATCCCCCATCTCCTCCCACCTCACCTCGCTCAGCTCTCCCATGTCTGCATTTCCTCTCTCCATCTCTCATTTAACACTTTCCTGATCTCCTCACAGTCCTACCATTTCAGGCACCTTTTATGACCACCTAAGTTCTCTTTTTATACTTTTACATTTCTGTTGACAAGAATGTGCAAAGAATATTGCAGGATTATGATAGTGAAATTCTTTTTTCTCACGATGGAGAGCTCGACAATGCTCTAAGAGGGCTGGGTACCATAGTTACCGAGATACAGTTTCGACCTTTCGTCCATCATGAGCATATAAGAGTAAACTACTTTTGGTCTGGCTCCTATCCTTCCATTTGACTTTTGGTCTGGCTCTTATCCTTCCATCTGACAATGTTGACCCTATCGGGAACAATCATTATTGATCCAGTCAGCAGAGCTCTAGGGGTCACTAGAACACACAAACTCGAAGAAAACATCAAGGTAGTAATGCACAGGATGGACTGGTTATGGCCCCCCCAATTGGTCGATCGAGCTACCAGATCGGTGTGTGCATTCTTTGCAAGTTTTTGTTTGGTAGTTCAACTAAATTGGTTTATTTTTGCTATGCCCCAATATAAACATGAAAACTCCAAACAATATGTGGCATCAATATTAAAATAGAAGTAAAATACCAATATTGAAGAGTACTTTAAAAAAAAACTAAGTGTTTAAAAAAATCCATCAAATTAAACCAAAATCAATATTTTGTACCATAATATTGTGTACCAAAATTACTTCACAGTAATATAAACCAAGTCAACACGAAGATCAGTTTGAAAGGTCTGGGCAAAGCCGGAGATGGAGAGAGTACTACTGGTGAGTATCGAGTTAATTTCAAGTTAGTGGGCATCTCTTGGAGGAAAACGCACAAAGTTTATGCCAAATTGAGTTATCCATCCTGTATTGGGCATTTTTTCGAATCGAATAAGTCAAGCAATTTCCAGAAGAGAAAGAGAATTTTGTAGGTGATTCATAAACATTAAGGGAAATTTACATATACCATCGATTAGAATGGTTTATAAGTGTTTTCAAAAATTGTTGGAACAAATATGAGGTTTGAGATTTTTAATGTTCCCACTGAGACCATGGCTCCATAAGTTATCACTTTGATAAGGTGATGGGTGAATTAGGGTTTATGGTTCACAAGATTCACACTTACATGGACATTCTGAGTGAACAAGTGCATAATACTTCACTTCAAACATACGAAAATTAGGATACTATCAGTAAGATGGGTGGCAAGGTTGACCAAAAACGACACTGGGTGGTGTCCAGAGGACAATTTGTGGATGCTTTGACGGAATCCACGGGACATTAGGCATAGTTTCATCACCGTGGACAGAACACTGATACATATGACACATTGGACCCAAGACTTAAACCTCCACCAAAGAAGGTGAGGATTGTTTTTTTTTTAAGTGAAGAAGAGAGAGGATTTGCAAAGAAATAATCCTTATTGGCTATTTGGAAAAATGGATTTTGTGGCCATTATAAATTTCATTGCTATCACCCCTACGGCGTGGTGGCCATGAAATTAACAGTTATTGACACTGATGCAATCGGGGTTTAAACTTGCTTTGCTTACCTCATTCTTCAGATTCGACTCCATCTTTGTTCCTCAACGTGAAGAAACGAATGCCCATTTTGCATTTTCAGATCAAACCAGAATGGATAAATATTTTGGAAAAGCATTGGATTACACGTGTATCAAGTCCAAAAGGGAATAATGGATCGAAAAAATAAAATTGGCTGTCCCGAAAAATCAAGTAGCTTTCATTATTTTGCACGGGATTTTCAAAACACCCTCCGAAACTTTTAAAAAGAAATTCTGCACCGATGCATGATGGTATGGATGTACGAAAATGTAGACCGCATGAATAAAGAAAGTGATACATATGATTGGATTACCTGGCAGAATCATCCAGGTCGTCATATCCAGTAGCAGATGCGTTGCCGTCTTCGTGGTTGTGATGGGGGCTGCCAGGCGGTGATAAAGCTTGCATGATCCTCCCTTTGCTCTCATTCCAAATGTGAGACTAGTAAGGCACAAGAAATATCCACAGAATTACTTAGCGTGAAAATCAGATTAATTAGAATGGAAAATGTGGAGAGAGCAAGGTGGGGTAATTTAGCGGCCAATAGGTATTCAGAACAGAATCATAATTTATATTTTTTCACACAAATATGAGGACACACTATCCTTTATCAATTAATAACTAATCCTTAATCAATTAATCCAACGTAAGCAAATATCTTCGACTCTATCATCCATTTAAAATTGTTCAAATACCAGGAATGTTTTCATAAGCAAATGATTGTAATGCAGAAGATGCTTTTCCTTGAGTCATATAATTCCTGGTATGTACTTATTTCATGCCTATAACATTTTTTTCCACAGAGTCTTTTAATGATGTTCCAAATGAAATAATTATAGTGACTTATATAGTGATAAATGTAACTTTATATTATGGAATTATTCATTAAACTTGGGTAATTCAATGTGGCTAAAAACCATTCACCAACCTCAACCATTTATTAAGTTGTTAATTGGTTATTAAGGTCATGTACTGAATATGAATGGATGTAAATATCCCCTTAGGAGATGATTCTATGTGTGTATTAGTATAAAAGCATATGAAGAGATGAAAAATTCAAGATCTCCACAAAATGGCAGTAAATTTCATTCCAATTATATAAGTACTTCTGCTGAATTCTGCCGCTTATAAATTATGCTCACATAAAAAAATTGAATTTACGGTGATAAATAATTAAAATAGTAGGGAAAAAAATGATAATGAGGAAACATTTCTGTATATGCTGCACTACCTAAAACAGTTATTGATTCTGGGGAAAACAAAACCCAGGCAGCAAATGGATATCTATAGATATCTAGATCATGTCTGTAAATGTCTATCCATGAAAGATCTACCAATAAACATCTATTAGATAGTAAATAGATATACATCTAATAGACATCTCCCAAAAGATATCTGTTAAATATATATGGGAGCCACAATATAGATATTTATGGGAACAACTCTAAAGATATATATTTCGGAGCCACTCTATAGACATATGTTAGACATATACAGTTGTATCCAGCGCCACACAGTGAATAGATATCTAAATCATGTCTAACCATAGGTGATCTAACAACAGATATCTATTACATATTTAATAGATATCTATAGTTATGGCCTCATATATATATCTATTGGCTATCTTTTGCTAGATTCTATTGGTAGATATCTATTAGATACACTGTTTTTTGGACAATTATTTATCTATTAGATATCTATTTGCCGTCTGGGAATATTCCTAAACAACAACAAGCAATGCATAATTACGTATATATAATGTAAAATAAGAGAGGCAAAATATGGAACTTACCAGGCGACCTTCTCGCCCAAAGAGAAGCAAGAACGTATCGATGAAATCTCTTGACTTTTCCTCCCACTTCTGTATCATATCTACTCTTTTCTCATCCAAATTTTCAATCACTTTCTTCCCTTGTTCTTTCAATTCGTCCATCTTGTTTTGTAACCTGAATTTCTTTTCCTACATGGGTAAAAATGAGAAAAAAAATGAATTTATTAAAGTGATCAGAATAAAAAGATATCTCTCCTTCAAAATATTTAAAAAAATGTTATATATGATAGCAAAGATTTAAAAAATACTCATCGTTACTGGTTAATTGAATTTGGCATGAATATGTAATAAGAAACCTTCTGGGCTAATAAAAAAAAAGAAATAACAAGTGATGAAATTTTCCTGACTGGAATTTATTTCAAAGATATAGCGACACAGCTTAGAAAATTAAGAACAAAAAGTTACAGTAGAAGTCCGCTATAATGAGAGCTGATAAATGATGAAAAATCTCTTGTTATAATGCACACTCGTTATAGCCGACTGTCATTTAAATTTGCCTCTTCTGGCATTTATGACGGCACCAAAAGTAGGTAAAAATGATCCATGAAGTAGTTGTATCAATCCATCCGCAAATGCATTGAAAATAGATCATTTCAACAAAAAGATTTTAAAATATTGTCACCAAAAGTCATGAACTCGTAACTAATGTACGTCACACATCGGTATTATTTTTGGCTACATTTCATGAACAATCATAGATAAGGTATGGCCTGCGGTTAACAATTACGATTCCATAAATAAGAGGAGGGTCGAGAGA
>WURS02470584.1:0-13063 GCA_011762765.2 Rhinocypha anisoptera | reverse complement strand
TGATTTGAAACCAAGCAGAACGCTCTAAGGGGTGTGCTTCGCCAAAGTTAAGACAGACGGGTGTCTTTTGTGATAACTAGTTACAAAGGTGGTATGGTTATGTTATACTTCTTATGTTGTTTATTTTCGTTGATTAAAGAGTGGCACATAAATAGAATTTTGCTTTTTTTTGAAAGATTGCCTACTTTGACAATTCTCAGTTACCACTTTTTGGAAGGTGAGTTGTTTTCAACTGCTTTCATCGTTTCGATAATATGTTTATGAGTGTAATATGGTGAATTATCTTGCAGCTGCACGACAAGTGCTACACCACCACCACTTCACATAGAATAACCAATTTGCATAATTAAAAATAAGAAATACCGCTTGAATATTCAGAGTCTCTAAAAGCTTGTACAGCCATTGCCAGCATAGACAGCTCCCACATTATGCGAACAAATATGTCTCCTCCTGGAGACATGAGCCTGGATGGAACCACATAAGACATTTGGAATATATCACCAAATTCCTGTGAAAAAGAATGACAAATCCTCATGAGCACATTGGCTGATTCCTAGGATGTTATGGATGTAGTACAGGATAATCATAAGATAATTCTGATGAGGTTTCATTTAATATATCTCTAAATGAGTGGTGGGTTCCTGAAATATAAAACCTGAAAAGTTTGGCTATATGGCATCATAAAGGACTTCAATTTCCCATATTTTATAATCAAAAGTATTTTAAATTCACCAAAAGGTGTGGAAAATTCCTGAATTGACTATGTCAAGGATGTTTTAGAGTCATAAATAATTTACATTTAAAATTCACTGAGCTGGTCATCAGCTGGTGGAATTTCATAATTAAGCAAATAAGAGGTTGTAACTTTGATATAACTTTTGCTCTGTGGAAATATATCACAGTTACAACCTCTATTTGTTTATTTCTACACACAGGTAATTTAAGGGTTCTCTATAATTCCACTGAAAACGATACTGCTTGGCTTGTCCCAAATTCCGACTCTATCTTGTAACATAGAGATGATCTCTTTTCACAATTATTTAGAGCAAGAAGTAAGCTCTTTTTTTGTGTGCGGCACTTTTTTTCAAATTTCTTTCATTTTAGTTGCTATAGATATCAAGAAAACAAAAATTATTACTTGAAAAATCACCCATGTTTTGTGAACTATAAGAGGCAAAATTAAATAATTCCTTCAACTTAGCTAATAGATCAGTCGTTTATCTTTACAACAAAACCATTTTTAGGGATGTGGTATGAATATTAACCTTGCAATGAGGGACAAACCAGACTTAAATTTCTCCCACTTTTCTGTATGAACTCGAAATTTCTTTTGGTGTTGGCTTTGAGCCTACCTCCTCTCCCTTGAACTTTTCAGTGTCAAGCATTTCCTCCAAAAGAGCCTCACACTGCACGCAGCAGTGTGAGACATTTAAACATATATATACCCTTTTACCTAAGCCTCGAAAAAGATGGTAGAGCCATTGATATTATTAGACCCAGTTACTTGTGAGTGTTCTGTATTTTGGTTTTCTATGTTTTTTGTCGCCACCCCAGTGGCTGTGCTATCACCCCCTCCATAGCAGGCAGGCACAGGTAGGATGTCTGTACCTCCTTTGACTTCAGTTCTGCAAGTGTCAGCCAATTAGGCCCAGGTATTTTTGGATTGACTTCTTATGTGTGTCCAGTTGAGCTTAACTGGACTGAGGGACAAAGTCAGTCTTAAATTTATTTATATTTCATGGATGATACACCTCATTTCATTAATTATTATCTATTTACAGAGTTTCTAAGTTGGAAGATAAAAACTCTCATTAAAATTAATTTGGTAAAAGGACTTCATTAATCATTCTTGATTTTTAACTTTCTTAGTTTATTAAATTTTTCGTAAAAGTGTCCAAAACCATTAGACAAAACTATAGAATGTAAAAGTAAATATTTATTTGAATCACATTTTCCCAAAAATTAGATAAAATTTTATTTGTTCACTCAATATCTCAAATTAAAGTGTAATGACTAGTATGTAGTTTGACAGTTTGCAATGCCTGCCTTAGAGATGTTGTTGGCATATATATAATTTATACATTCATACAAATAATAGGGAATAAGGAAAGGGGTAGGAACACATAAAAGGATGAACATAAAATGTGGTGAGAAAGATGGATGGAAACCCACAAATTCATATGAGAAAAGAGTTGTTCCCTCAACCAGGACTTGAACCCAGGGCTCCCTACAACCAGTCAAGCATGAAATCAAATACACCACCTTCTTCCTCAAACATAAATTTGTGGGCCTTATATATTCAGCTATTGCCATAACAGTTTTGGTTGCCAAGAGTTGGAATTTGGTTGTTGAGACCTATATCACTTATCAAACAAAGAATGGACAGACACAGGAGAATATAAAAAAGGATCATTGTGAACAAACATGATTTGAAGGAGGTACAAGGCATTTCAAGGCACTCATAGCCAAATACTCTTTTATACAGAAATAACCATAAAATGGCAAAAATATAACATGCAAATATTAGGAAATAAGAAAAAGGAACACATAAATGGATGAACATATTTTACAAACACATCAAAGAACAATCTATCTAATTTCTCTCAGTTTTCTATGAAAGTAAATGAAATATATGGAAGGCTAAAAGAATTGCAACAAGAATTTAGCATTGTCAATACACACATCCTACAGCCCATATCAGTTCAAAAACATTCCTCTGACAAACTTGTGCTCCCTACGAGAACTAAGAAGCAACTAACATTATTACTTTGTCCAAATGTATTGGTCGTCCCTTCCAAGGAAATAGGAAAAATCTATTTTTTATAATGTAATGACTTGAGGTGGGCATGAGTGACATGTAACCTTAGATTAGATTCAGTGATACTTACATCATTAAGACCACGGATTAAATTATTGACGGCTGCTCTAAATTCTCTTTCCTGTGACTTGCATAAAATAGGGAAACAATCTCTGAATACTGTAGTCCTTGGATAAATAATATTCATTAGGAAGTGTGCAACTTGAAAGAATCCCTCCAGATTTGAGCGGGTAAACATTCCCTGAAAAAAGAAATCATAACAGTAAACTAGGGAGAGAAAAATTAAAACTCCTATATGCTGACTACATTGATTAGCTTTTAATATAGATAAATAAAGTTTAAAAAGGGTTTAATCTCTTTCACTGTATAATGGCATTGACTTAGTCATTGCACTCTTACAAGACCTCTATCTCTTAAAAAATAATTCACGATCTCCAATCCTATTACCAATTATGATTTATTTGCAAGGGGTTATTAACACATAAATTTGGATTTCCTTAATATTCATGTTAATCGCCCTAGTTAATCATTCAACACAGATTTCTAGGAGCAAATGTAGAGTGAGTTTTGCAAACTAAAGATAAACTTGTTAAAATATTAAGAAAATGGAGTATCATAGTAGGGAAGGAGACCACGAGTTGAAGTAGGTTGATCACTCCAGTCGTCTGGGGGTAGAGAGTGGATGGAGATTTGTTTCTTAATAAATATACTCTTTGTAAAGTATTATTACGGAGATGTTAATTAGTAATTTTAGTATTAGTACAAGTCATTCAACACAACCCTAATTATGAGTAGAACTTATATGCATGTATGGGCCTTTATAACAAATCTCATATTTTAATGTTAGAGCAGCAGTGCAGGATATAAATTTTTTGATATCAGCAAAGTTTCAAAAAGTTAAAAAATCAACAAAGTAAAGATTATAAAGTTCTCTTCAAAGTATTAAAATTTTTAAAAACACTCCTATCATAACTGCGAAATACTTGTGCTAACAGTACAAGGATTTGGAAGCTATGATAGGGGGAAAATGGACAAATACTGTACAAAATAACAGAAAATGATCGATCTAGAAAAATCATACAATTCAGTAATTTTTCTGACACAAAAAAGCTTTCCACTTTCTGTGACTAAATCTAATCAACAAAAAAATAAGGAAAAATGTGATATTCTCCTAAAATTATGATAAAATGCAGAAAATGATGATGCCTTACGAATATTAAAAAAATTTCACATGAGTACAATACATAATGAAACAATAAATACAGCGCACTATTAAAAGTTTGGTTGAGATATATTCTTATATTGTATTTGAAAATTGGACCTTAAGTGGCACTGAAGCTATGCCTAATTTGTTTAACGTAAAAATATTAAGCCTGTGAAGAGCAATGATAACTTGGTAAATGTGGGAATTCGTTAATAATCTCATACAAATTCATATTTTTATAAGATAACTTTGGGTTGCACCATAAGCGGTTTCATTAAGATGATTATGTATCAGTACGTTACTTACAATTTTAAAACAATTTTGAAAATATCTTGTTGTTTCATTGAATGTTGTCAACGCCAGCATATTTCTATGAAATAGTTCGTGATAATCCGAACATTTTGTCTTTGCCATACTTTACCATATGCAGCTACAGTTGCGATATTAAAAAGGACTCACTAGAACAACTATAGAAATCAACTAAACTATACCACTTGTCAACTGGTTCTACACATTTAACCGTGTAAATGCATATAACCTAATGTAACTGCAGAGCAGAGGTTTCGCTGGATTTCCCTCCTAAATTTTAAGGTGTACCGCGACGACAAAATATTGAACTTTAATAACAGATGATGAGCTGGTCGCGACGTGGCTGGTAGGAGGTGGCGGGGCAAAAGAATTAACAAAGTTAGCCGTTAAATGCCACCAGGTGTTAGAAGAGTAAGATGTGTAATGAATCGTAATAATACAAAAATATACCCTAGTCAAAGTTTTGCAGGTTATGGCTCAAAGTGCGATCATTTTCAAAGCACTGGAAGCCGAAGGTCAAGTAGATATTTACGAGCAGAAATTTAGAGATACAGGAATTGAACCTATTCTTATTCCTCCCGTAGACTTTGAATTTTGCAACTTAGATGATCTAAGTAAAAAATTAAGTGCCCCTAGTTTGTATTCAGGTTGGTATTTTATCAATTTCCTTTCCTAATTGAGCATAAATAGAATTTGACCCTAGGGATTTTCTATTCTATTGTTTAAGTTTTTGTATGCATTACAAAATTGTGTTCTAGGCATAATTTTTACAAGTCCACGAGCTGTCAAAGCAGTTTCTTTGAGCTTGCGCGAAAAAGACTCATTGCCACCAGGATGGGATAAATGTTCTATGTTTGTCGTTGGAGAGACAACTAGTCGCTGCCTTTTTGATAAACTTGGACTAAAAAGTGAAGGACAGGAAAGTGGCTCTGCTAGGGAGTTAGGTGAACGAATTACAAAAAGTAAGGTTTTGATTTTGGTTACTGAGAAAGTATGAATTGTTTAATGCTTAAATACAAAGTGCATATTAATATCATACCTGCCTGTTCCGTTAGTGGAAATTTCATGGAAATCATTAGCCCTCCTTTTTTTAAATGTTAATATTATGATTATATTTCTTTAAGGAGAATTCGGTAAATCATTACTCTTTCCTTGTGGGAACAAAAAGACTGATGTACTTTCTCAAATGTTAAGAGATAAAAATATATCTGTTGAAGAAATAATGGTTTATAAAACTTGTCAACATCCATCGTTGGATGATAGATTTAGTCAAGCCATAGAAAAGGTAAAACGTAAAGAAGTTTCTTTAATAAATACATTCCATGGCCAGGTGTGCGTATGTACTTGCATCTTCATTTTAATTTGTTAGGTTGAAATATTTTCAACTTAATTTTCAGGGAATACCGGACTTTTTCATATTCTTCAGTCCTTCAGGAGTGAAGTACGTTTTTCCATTAATGAAGAGTAGGTTGGTCCCCATGGAAATGATAAAGGTATTTATTTTATAAGTAAAAAGTATTTTTCGTATTTTCACCGAAAGACTAACTTAATTTTTATATAGTTTGTCTGCATAGGACCTAGCACAGCTGCTGCTTTACAAGATAATGGCATTCATGTGTGGGCCACAGCAGAAAAACCGAATCCTTGCTCACTTGTAGAAGCTGTTACTAAGTTGAAACAACTGTAAATAAGATAATGCATATCAAATCGATAAGGTACAATTTTTTATTTTGTTGAATAATTATATAGGCCAGACTCTCACATTGCAATTTTTAGAAAGAGTGTTGCTAATCTTAAGCTTTATAATTTCACGATTTTTCATTTTATTCTAGAATGATTTTAAATTTATCACGATCATGCATTTGTGTCTTGTTGATTGGTACCAATTCAAAGACCTTGCTTTACTTTATGGTTAGCATGCACATACTCAATATTATTATTTAAAAGTTTAAAGTCAGTATTTCTTTCTGGGAGATGTAATGTTCACACAAAAAAGACTTTGATAAGATATCTTCTGTTTTAATTTCATTGGAATCATTAATGTATTTTGGGTGAATTACCAGTAGCACAACAACTTCTGGCCATTTTGACGTAAATATGTATATCTTATTTGTGTGTTATATCAATTGCAAATTTTGCAGCCTTATACAATTTTATGATTTCGATTTAAGTGTACACTGTTGATAATGTTTGTTTCATGTTTTATATGCTATGGGTTTGTATGACATAGTGCAATATTCTTGTAACCCAAAACATGATTCACATTGTTCTTAAACCTAAAATAGATGTAAATTTATTTACAAGCTACTCTGTTTTTCCATACTGTTAATTTGTATGCAAGTCAGAAGATCGAGTAATTAGGTGTGATACTTTTAAATCAGTTATCTGTGATGATATATCAATTGTTACATATATTAATAAATATTTTAATATTGTAAATAATATAGTTCTTTTTAAATAAAAGTCTTTTCCTAACATATACTTCTAAAGGCATGTGTATGTGTGGTAAAAGGTCACCTTGAATAATATATATATTTGCAAGTCATAAAAAATTTATTACAGTGAAACTTGTCTTAAGCGGAATCTGTGGGAACCATGACATTTTCTGGAAAAAATACAGGTTTCCGTTTAGTACAGGTTCTGCTTAAGATGGTTTCACTGTGTGTATATATATATTATATAATTATTATATATGTAATATATATATGCACAGTGAAACTTGTCTTAAGCAGAACCTGTACTTAGTGGAAACCTATTTTTTTCTGGAAAAATGTCGTAGATCCCACAGGTTCCACTTAAGACAAGTTTCACTGTAATTAAATTTTTATGTTAGTAAAATTTTTTAATATATGTATTTCTTTACATATTAGAAATTGCACTTCTTTAATTGCTTCTTATTTAGCATTGTGACATCCCTTTTCATATAGCCATATAATAATGACGTAAGCCCCTCGCAATAATGGCCAACCCTGCATTGAGCGGAAACCTATCCTATCCAGAAAAATGTTGTGCTCATCACAGGTTCTGCTTAAGACAAGCTTCACATATTAGGCAATATTTCGGGGCTTGCTTGCCCCTTCGTCAGTCTGGAGCCAGTTCTCCCTGATCGAGGAAGGGGCAAGCAATATATATATTTATATACACACACATATACAATACACAGAGAAAAACACAGGAACACACAAAAAAGGAGAAGAAATTAGTATGAAATATTGATGGCCACTGCCACCATTATCAAATGAGAGAATCTCTTCTCAATCTGTTTTGTGTTCGTGTGTTTTATATTGTGTATCAGCATTGTTGTGTGTACTTTCCTGAACATAATATATTTATATATATATATATACACATATATGTGCATATACATAAATTTGTTTAAAAAATAACATGCACATCTCTTGTCTTACCCACATGTTCAATGTTTCCTTCAAATCTCCTAGCAAACAAAGTGACGTACTAAAATCCAGTTGACTTCACCACCAATACTCCCAATGACTCAAAATTTCCCCCTTCCATGCCAAATACTCTTATCTTCTCTCCCTATATGCTGAAGGTTGGAAAATAAATTTAAAAAAATTGGAAACCAGCAGTGTTTATTTATGAGTTTCAACACATGTTTATGTTCTCTGTGACTAGTGGGTGTCAATTAGGGCCTGGTTCCCAATGGGTTGTGAACTGCTAATATAATTAGTTCAGTTTTCCAAGAACATTTTCTTTCTGGGCACTATTTAAATTTTATTTTTAATTTATAATAATTAGTGGACTTTTCATATGGAGAAACTCATTGGTGGACATTTTTTGTTAACAAACACTTTGAATTTTAATTTTTTGGTATTTGTTAAGTGAATGCAAACAATTACTTAGTTTGCATTCACTTTGCTGTATTCATTGGAGAAAGCCAGTGCCTATATATGAATGTCTTTAATACTACTGTCCATACCAAAAGCATATAAACTTGAGTTTGAGGTTTTATGTATAAAAAATATGAACCAATTTCCTTTCAAGGCATCAATGTTGATAAATTATTGATTTAATGGCACTGGCAATTTAATACAAGAATTTTCCAACTTAATTTGCCTCTGATTTTCATTAGACACAAAATGAAATACAAAATATATGCGGAAGCTTAAGTTTATGATGCAACAAATTTTTAAAGAAAGATGAAGGTGTTTGTCATGTGCCTCCATGTAACATACTGCATAAATGGTTTCATAAACAGAACAGAATAATATAAACGAATAAAGTGAAACAGTTGAAATTTCACAGATATAATGACAACAGTGTGATTTGTATTCTATTTGAATTTCTATTCATTAGAGAATTTCATATTGTTATTACAAACAGCCAAAGTATTGCTACCCTTTGCAATTCAAAAAATGGGGCCATTTTTCATTTACACTACAAAAATATTACTGAAAATATTTGTAAAAATTTTTCTTAGAAAGTATTAAATGGAAAGATAAATTATCTACGTATTGATATGCTTTACATGAAAATTGGCTCAATTGCTTTTAGGATATAAAACCTCAGGCTTGAATCTAAATATTTTTGGCATGGACAGTATTTACATTTCTCCAAAGGAGCCCATAAGTTCACTCAATATGGTTTATTAATTATCGTCCTTTGTGTAGTATTTTTCATCAATAAGTTTATTTGATTTATACTTAATACTGGTGAGAAGGTTGTCATAAAAAAATTTCCTTTATCCAGTATAGGAAATAACTTTCATGCGGAATATAACACTTGAGGTTTACTGATTTGGATTTGTTTAGCATGAGAAAATAACAAAATTGGTATTTTTTTTGTTTTGAAAAGCCCCTCAAAATTTTAACACTTTAATATTCAAGTGCATGAGAAAACAAAATTAAAAATGACAGCATTTGTCTTCTCTCACACATTAGCTGATAGTAGTGACGGGCAGAGATCCGTCATTCCAGCAATCGAAATCTTTGGCCCTCTATCTCATTTCTTTAGCTACTCACTACAATCTCATTTCTGATGTCCATATTTCTTCCTTTATCCATTCTGTTTATACTATCTTGTACTTCGTTTTATACTTCTGAAGAACTTCATTTCCCCTGCTTGCAGTCTCCTCCGTGCCCTCATTCATCACCCATATTTCCACTGGCATATTATATGTTCCATTTGTAGTCACCTTTACCTTTCTTGGTACTTGGTCTGTTTTTTCTTTAATCACAGAGTAAATTGAACGCTTTGGAACAGCCTTCTTCCTTTCGAGCAAATCACTCACGACCTCCTCTTCTTCTAATTTCTTGGGTGTTTATATTGATGAATCTCTAATTTGGGATGAACATATCGATTTCTTATGTTCGCATGTAGCCCCAGGATGTTACTTACTCAGGAGGATCCTTCATATTACTGACATTAATACTGCTTTATGTGTTTATTATGCAAATGCAGCCTGAAGTAGTGTCATGGCCTGGGGACATGTTGGTGGTTCCTCTATGCTATTTAGGCTCCAAAAATGGGCAACTAGGATTTTAACTGGTGTTAACAAATTTAATAGTTGTAGACGGTTTTTCAAAGAACTTGGAATTTTAACTTTTTCCTGTATCTTCATCTACTATGCTATTATGTATGTGAAAGAGCAGCAATCATCCTTGGGTCTGACTCTGAACCATCATGTGCACACATATGACATAAGGAGAAACAGTGATTTCAGAATTGTTACATGTAATCTCTCCTTGTATGCGAAAGGACCATCCTATGCAGGATGTACGTTTTATAACCATTTACCCGCCGATTTTAAAAGGAAAAGTCTCCCCAGGTTTAAGGCAAAATTAAAAAAGTATTTACTGTTGAAAGCCTTCTATTCTGTGAATGAATTTTTGATATCCTAATCGACCATATCGTCACAGTCATGACTCCATCGCCATGTCTCCTTCAACTGGTGATGAATTTCATTCGGTGTCTCACCACAAATGATTACATGCTGGTCATGTAACGAAAACGTCACCATTTTAAGCATTGAAAACAGTTCTCATTCTCGTGGCTGCCACTAGAGGTCCTGTGTGTCATACAGTGCTGCCATCTCTGTCACGCATTGGCAAAGGGTGCCCGCTCATTTTAAAGCAAACTGAATGTTTCTATCTGTTTCCAGTCCGGAGAAAAAAATTGGAGGCCTTACAACTTTAATGCCTCTCGTAATAGGTGACAAAATGCTTCTCTGGTTTAATCCTCTCTTGGCTTTAAAACATCCTGGTACTACAGCTGAAGTCCTCACTCTGCTCTGATTTATTCTAAGTAGTTCTTTTAATCATTCTTTTATTTAAGGATCAATTTCCAAAAACTCCTTTAAGCTTTTTAAATGTTCTGTTTGCTGAATCATAGGCTTGTCTTTTCTTTCCAAATTCATTTTACTTTCTATTAGCTGCTTTGTATATCAGATTGATTTTTTTTCCTCTAGTAGAAAACCACCCTATTCTTTGCTTAGTATTATCTCAGAAAACCCTTTGATTCTGTTCAAAATTATTCTTTCAGACACCTTTGCACATAGACTCAAAAATATGACCATAGAATAAGGTTTCTACTTCTCTGTGCTATAATCTGATGGCCTCATAAGTATATGTTTCTGTAGTCCTTGTGCAGTCACCTATTTACTTCCTTGAAGATTGTTGAAATATTTTCCATTCTCAAATATTTTGGTCCCATACCATTTACCCATACCCTTCTGTTTACTCTGTAATCCTCTGTATATCTAAATGCTCTGCCACTTTAATCATGTCCATCTAGGGCTGCCAACCATCATTTTTCCAGATATCCTCATTTTTCATGTGCTGTGAAATGTCTGGGAGGAAATTTTATTAATGTCCAGAATTTGGGCTCTTAACTTTCAAAATCAACTTTCATTTGATAACTTCCAAGTCATACACCAAACAGAATCTGCAGAATTTGATTAAAGATAAAAGTTTTTGTTCCTTTCCACATAAATTTATGTAAAGAGATAGATTCTGGTCTCAACACTTGTGCAGGCATAGAAACTTCAGCCTGCCAAATATAATTATAACCTCAGAAGTAATGGTTGTGCATTATTAACTTTCTTGCAGTGGAAATGGAGGCATAATGGAAAAAATGTATTTTGCCATTCATAAAGATTATTTGGATGAGCGTAGATAGTATGGACTACCCTGCACATAATTTACTTCATTGAGCATGTAATGGATAAGTATATTGGATCCATTGTGCTTAAGATTTTCAAATATTTCAGTCCCTACACCATAAGGCTTGAAAATTAAGGAAAGTCCTGTAAGTTTGCTGACATTGGTCACAAAAAGCTTCTTTTTCTTAGCAAAACTCAGTGGTTTTAATTACTCTTCATCAGTGAAAGAATAATAAGTATTTTTCCAGCTCATATCTCTTTTGTCACAGGAAACTACTCCAAGATTTTTAAAATAGCATTTTATTGTGGTGATTTTTGATTGTGATGAATTTCTTTGTGATGGTTTTATAATAAAAAATATATAATGATTTTGATGTTCCTTGTAATGACTCTCTCAGTCATTAGCTCCCAAATGGACTTGGTACACACATTGTGTACAATCTGATGCCAGTTCCCTCTACCTTTGGCCACGTGAACTGCTTAGCTCAACCTTAGTTTGTTGAGGGTCCTAATTTGATCGGTCAGTCTTAAAGGTGGGTGACCTCGCTGCCTTTTTCCCCAGACGTTGCCTTTGAGGACTGTCTTCTCTAAACCATTGCGTCTTATTATGTGACTGAAGAATTTGAGATTGTTGTGCTGGATTGTTGGCAGTAGTCAGTGTGTCTGCAATTCTCAATAGGGCTAGGATGGAGGTGTTAGTTCTTTTTTCAATCCATGATATTCGTAACATTCTTCATTATCAGTACATTTTGAAGGCCTCAATTTTCTTGCATATGGCAGCTGTGATCGTCCAAGACTCCGAACCATAGGTCATGGCGGTGAAGAGCATTGATCAAACTAGTTTAACTTTAGTTGACATGCTGATTACTCTCTGTCATTCCATATTTTTTGCAGCTTTCCAACTGCGGTCTTGGCCATCACTATTCTCCGCTTGGCTAAAGACTTGTGATGACAGGTGGGCTAAAATAAGAGAGCTCCTGAGTGAGTGATCGTAATTCCCAACAGAGCTACAGTTGCTGATAAGTTCATGTAGGAACCCTGAAAAGTGACGGTTAAAGCTAAGCAACTGTTGAAACTATAACAGCCCTATCTCACTGGTAATGAAAGTATTTATGGTTATTAACCCTTTACACTCGTTTGTCGAGTCTCACTCAATAAGTAAAATATCCAGTTCTACTCCAATGTCGAGTCTGGATTGACTTTTTTTTCATGTCTTTTTTTAGCTTCTATTTCACATCTAGCTCAACAGATGGCCCACTCCTGAACAGTGGTGTCCCCTACCACATTGTTAATGTACTTTTTGGAGGAAATACTTCATTTGAGGTCGATTTGCATACATTTGTTACATCTTTTTTGTGATGGTTTCTCTTGTTGCGAATCTCTAAAATGGAGTTGTGGAGGCTGGGCAAGCATTCATTGAAGGAGTACAAAGGGTTAAGTAGGCACTTTCTGAAATGTCAATATAAAGCTTGAAAATGGAAACAACCACTTAAGGAAAGTGAGAGTGTATAGAACAAGTTCACTAGTTGAAACATATTTTTGTAGGCTCTTATGAGCCTAAACTTCCCCCTACCCTTCCATTCCCATCCTTCTTTACCCTTCCTCCCAGTCT